>VWYE01023028.1:150-106534 GCA_013398995.1 Alaudala cheleensis | reverse complement strand
GGGGCGGGGCTGCGGCGGCTCCGCCCTGCGCCGTGCGGGCTCGGGCGCCATGAGGCCCTCGGGAGCGGTGGGGGGCAGCACTGGGAAGCGGCTGGGGACAATGCGGGAGCCGCGGGCGGCCGGGCGCTGCCGCACAGCGGGAACAGTCTGGCTCCGGATCTGTTGCGANCCAGAGAGGTTGTGGAGTCTCCCTCACGGGAGATATCCAAGAACTGTCTAGACACAAGTGTATGTCACGTGCTCCTGGATGATTCTGCTTGAGCAGACAGGTTGGACCAAATGACCTCGTGTCTTCTATCCTGACCCATTCTGTGACTCTTTGAGTCGCTGCCAGCGGGCCCTGGGTTCCCAGCCCAGCCCAGCCCGTACGCCGGTGCTGCCGCTGCCCGCCCGGGGCGCCGTGGGCTGAGGCGGGCGGCGGCTGAACTGGAAGCAACACGAAGGAAGTGTTTTCTGTTTGGTTGGTTGCGCTTTTTTTCCTCTGTCAGACGTTTCCTCCCCCTCCTTTTGCACTCCGTTTTAATGAACGTCATGAGCTAGAGGCTGCGTAACTCTCTGTTCTGTACAGGGTCTACGGAGATGTGCTGATGATCTATGTTGAGAGGGTGACGTGAGATGATGTCTGAGGGAACTACGGGCTCCCTAAGCACAGACTCAGTACTTTCAGGCCAAGATCACCAGTGTAAAAGACAGTGGCTAATGTGTTTTACTGACCGGGGAGAGGCTATCTTAAGTAGATTTTGTCTCCAAGGTTTTGGGAAACAAGTTAGAGATTAAAATAAAAGCTAACGTTATCCATCGTCCTTTCTATTTAACATGCAAAGTACAGAGCATTTGTGCTTGATGGGAAGCAATAGGAGAAATTCCAGTGAGAGCTCCTGTTAAACCATTGAGAGCAACCTACTTTATCTAAAATAATATGTTATCTTTAGTTTAATGGCTGTTGAAATGTCTGATGGCTCACAGCTGCACTGTACTTACATGGAATTCCAGGGGTGATATACAACAATATAGCAAACATCTTGTAACGATCCCAATGTTATGATAGAAAGAGCAGATCGTTATTATTGAACCTGATGTTGGTTAAAACGTCTGTACCTGAAACCTAGCTGTCTTTAATACAGAAGACAATGATAGCTTGACCTGCACTCTCTTCTGTAGTTGATTTTCAGGGGAATTCTATGTTGTAGTTTCAGGACAGGAGGGCTGTAGTCTATATAATAATAATGTCACTAAAAATTCCGTTTTTAAAAACCCCAGTTTTGTTAAATACTGTTAAATACTTTCTGAAAAGGTTTGAAGTTTGTCACAGAGTATTACATTAGCAAATACCTGTTTGTGGTTCTGTGCAGACTTTATAGTTGCAATTATAAGCTGACTTTTATGAAGTAATCATGGCAATGGATCCTTCCTAAATAAATGTAAGCAATTATCACTTCCCTTGGCAAAAATACCAAGCATTAAAAATAAACAGCAGGTTGGTTATATGTGAAATTACCATAGCAGGTAAAAAAGGTAATACATGTTCACTGTAATAATCTCTAAGGTGAGATGCTTTGCTTTGAGAACATCAAAGCACTTCAATCTGAAATGATACAATGAAGTGCCTTGACAAAATGCTGTGAAGGACTGATCTAACTTCTGGTACATGTGATATGCACATGGGAAAATCCAGAGAAATAAAACTGGATTCCATTTATTTGCAATTATGCATACAGTTATTATTTTTTGTGGGGATAGTTTACAAAAATCACTAGTATTTAAAATGCCTTAGAGTTTATTACAAAAGCATTCCGTGTTTCCTTAATCTAGTACATCACAAAGTAATCCTCAATGTTAAGAAAGACAGAAGAAAAAAGCAACCTTCATATAATACGTGCTGGTTATGTCCACCATAGATTTGTGCTTCTGTCTTGATGAAGTGGGAGTAGATCCCACTAAGTATTGGGAAGGATTATGAGGAACTTGCTTCACTATTAATTATGGAGTACCTTTGTTCCTGAAATACAATTAGAACATGTCATCATATACTTGACATAATTAGGCTGCTTTGTTTAAAAAAGCTTCAACTAACCATGTGACAGTTTAGGGTTTAGTCATTTGACTGACTGCTATTTTTGTCTTTCCAAATGATGTTGCATTAATTTTGAAAGTACTGATGTATTTTGTATGAGTTTGTAATACAGGACATCTATTTATACACTGCAGAAACTCATACTAAAGCACTATGAATGTTTTAAGGATATTTAAGAGGAGAAGTGAGCAAACTTGTCTTCTACTATTTGGCTTTAAAAAATATCCCAGAAAAGAAATTTTGACTGGCAAAAGCAACAAGGCATCTCCAGTCTTTCAAGTACTATGTGAAATAAAAGTCAGATTTAAGAGATAAGTCTGTTTTGTTTGCTCTAAAGAATTTGAAATGTGTAGAATTACTTACTGACCTATTTGTACAAAATTACAGTTGTTTATCATTTTCTAAATTACAGAGATTTGTCCTCTCCCTCAAACAGTGTCCTAAGTCCAGTGTGGAAATGGTCATCTGCTGCAGGATATCTTCATAGCCTTGTCCCAAGAGGGAGGTATCTCATACTTGTTTCTGAAGATTATTCTTTACCTTTTGCCCTGCCTAAAGTACTGCTGATTTTTCAGGAAATTACCATTGCTTTGGATGTCATTCTTAATGGAAGTAATTGATGCAGGGAGAAAAGGGAACGTGAGAGATCTCAAAGTATACAAATACCTTCATAAATAGAAAGAAGGTGACCTTCAGGTAGGCTGAAAATGATAACATAGATTTTTTTTTACACTGTGAGTGTAGAGGTTCTTGTTACACTGAAACATATGAGATTCACTCTTGGTTTTGACTGGGTCATGGAGGGGGGATTATGTTAATATTCTGTATGTATAAATTAAATATATTAATTTAGATTTAATTTCTGTAATTAAATATAAATTTAATTAGATTAAATTTATAATTACTGATTGTCAGTATGCATATGGAAAAAAGTGGCTGACTTGGTATGAACCTGTGAAACAGTGCATCACTTTAGAAACTTGTCCTCTTCCTGCTCTGAAAAACAGTGCCCACTCCTTCCCACCCCCAGTTCTAGAAACTTAGATGAAAATATCCACCAAATGTATACATGCTGAATTCTCTGTGAAGAGTATTGATGTGTTATTGCATTTGTAGTGTTACAAAGGCTAAATTAGCTGAATGAAGCACAGATGTGAAGTTGAACTAAAATGCTTTTTTATGCACTGAAATACATGCATAACAGCACAAAAATTGATCTCAAAGGTGAAAAAGAGAAGAGGCAACATTGGCGAAGTACCCAGTACACTATCTGATAAGATACATTAGAGATACAGAGCCAAAACCAAATTCTTCAGTGTGCGTGTAGGCAAGTGTTGGCTTCCAAACGAAGGAGTGATGGTTTTTAAGACTGATGGAGGGAGCTGCCAGCTTCATTATCTGGAACTGTTCATTATCTGGAACTGACTGGATCTGTTCAGTAATAGGAGTATAGCAACAGGCAAGGCAGATTTAACTAGTAGAGGTTAAATTTTAATAGGAAGCAATTATCTGATTGATGATTACAGGGAACAGCATAGAGATGCTGATCTAGAGATGCTTACACACTAAGTTATTTTGAAGAGCTTTTTCTTACTTTCCTTGCTTTTATCATAGAATCAGAGAATTTTTAAGGTTGCAGAAGTCCTTCAAGTCCAGCCATCAATTCAGCACCACCACCATGTTCACCCTTACACTGCATCCTCAAGCGCCATATCCACACGCTTTTTTGAACACCTCCAGAGAGGATGACTCCACCTCTTTCTTGGGCAGTCTGGTCTAATGCTTTACAATGCTCTCCTGCCTCCAGAGGAGCTAACCATTATTTTTAAATATTTTTTGTGATTATTTTAACTGTATGGTCTGATCTTGGAAGTTATGCTGTACAGCATCTTTAGCAGTAAATACTTTTTTAGTAGCCTGGAAAAATACAGGACTGAGGAGTCTGTCTGAAAACTTGTGTCTCTGCATAAATGTCAGTAATCTGTTACTCAATTCATTGCTTGTATCACCTTGTCAATAATACTAAATGAACACAACATGATTTATGTAAACTTATAAGCTTCTTTTTTTAACTTATGACACCTCTGATGTCCTTGCCTTTCCGCACAGTGTGTAGATTGGTATATATTTGTTACCTTCTCTAAGTCCATGGATTGTCCCATTAAAAGGTATATTCCTAAGACTGAATTTCCTACAAATCATAAAGTTATTAAAGTTGGAAAAGACCTCTAAGCCCAACCTTTGACTTAGCACCACCATGTCAACTAAACTATAGCCCTAAGTTGCATGTCTAGTTGTTTATTGAACACTTCCTGGGATGGTGATACCACCACCTGCCTGGGTAGCTTGTTCCAATGCTTAACCATTCTTTCAGTGACAAAATTCTCTCTCATGTCCAATCTGAACCTGCCCTAGCACATCTTGAGGCTGTGTGTTCTTCTCCAATTGCTAATTGCCTGGGAGAAGAGGCTAACCCTTGCCTGCTACACTATCAGGTAGTTGTAAGAGAGGGATAACATCCTGAACATCCTTTTCTCTTTTTCCTTCTGGCTAAATACCTCCAGCTCTCTCATCTGCTTCTCTTAAGACTTGTGCTCCAGGCCTTTTGTCAGCTCTATTGCCCTTCTCTGGACACACTCCACACTCCTCAATGTCCCAGGTCAGGATCTGCTGTTGACCCCTGGGTCTTTTTCAGCTGGGCAACTTTCCAGTCTCTCTGCCCCAAGCCTGTAGCAGTGAATGGGGTTGTTGTGACCAAGGGCAGGACTCAGCACCTTATTGAACCTCATACCACAGGCCTCAGCTCATTGATCCAGCCTGCCCAGATCCCTCTGCAGAGCCTTCCTGCCCTCCAGCAGATCAATTCTCCCACCCGACTTGGTGTCGTATGCAAATTGAGGTGGCACTCAATCCCCTCATACAAATAATTGATAAAGACATTAAACAGGACCAGCCCCAGCAGTGAACCCTAGCAAACTGCAGTAGTGGCTGACTGTCAGCCAGATAATTCCATTCAACAACACCCCTAACCCAGCCATCCATGCAGTTTTTAAGCCAGCAAACTGCACCTGTCTTAAGTCATGAGCAGCCAGTTCCTTCAGGAAGAAAATGTGGAGAGAGGGTATCAAAAGCTTTACTGAAGTCCAGGTAGACAACATCCACAGCCTTTCTGTCATCTGCTAGGTGGATCACTTGGCCAAACCAAGAGACTTAATTTTGTTGGAACACATTCTGCTCCACAAAGCAGTATTACTGTTGCTATAATTTTCAGAGATGCATGCCTGGCTCCCTATCAGTCTTTCACTTAATGACTCTATAATTTGCCATCACCTTATTTTCAAATTTATTATTTGCTCTGGTTAAATAAATGCAAATTGTTTGGAATAGTTTTGTATGCTTGTTAAAGATTCTACTTGAAGTGTCCAAAACTTTGTGAAAAGAATAATGAATCATTACATTAACTCTTCATAAAAAATTCAATAGATAAACAATTCACTTCACACACAATATTGTATGTGAAAACAAATAAAGCTAGGGCGTATTCCTGCTGTCCTATATAAGTAAAATGCATCTGAATTGGTGAGACTTGTTACATAAATAAGATCAGCAATGGCCTGCTACTCTATTTGTACACCAGTCAGGTTTTCTAAAGGCAAAGTTGTTCTCCATAGAAATAAAACCTAAACTTGGAACCCGTTTACCTGCCAAAAAAACTAGTTCTGGGTTCAATTGTTCTGTGACCTTTTAACTTTCCATAAACAAATGTTTAGCTGACAAAAATACGAGTTCTGCATAGAACAGTGAAATTTGGGTGAAATAATCAAGATGAATATCAATTATGTTCTGCATTTTTTGTTTACACTGAGTGAAAAAAGTTAATAGATTTCAGTGACTGATATGAGTATTTTAATTAGGCCAATTACTATAATTCATTTTTCCTTAAATGAAATCACAGTTTTTGCTAGTCTTAAATTAATTGGAGGTACTGTTGGATCCTCTTTTTTCCATAGAAAATTCTCATCTTTTTAATGGATTTATTTTTGTCATGTGCCAGGACACGTACAGAGCTGTTTCAAAACATTATTTGCATAACTAACTTAAATAAACTGACTCTGACTTCAACTTCAAAATATTTGAAAGATTTTTATCTACACCCCCTTTATTTGTCCTTTACTTGCCAGAGTCTGCCTGATACTATTTTTGTCTTTGCCTGAGTCATACTTGAGTTTATTCCATGTCTTCTGCTTTGCTTTAGACAGAGCTATGCATTTAAAATAATTCCATTAACAGCATTCACAGACAACTTGTAGCTGTACTGAATTCTGTTTTAAGTCTTCTCTTACCCATTTCCCAATGTGACCAGTGTTATGGAACAAGTGAGACTTCCTACCTGTTGCCAATGCACTGGAAAAGCTCTGCATTCTGATAACATGCTCTTCTCATTCACGCTAGATACCTGGAGAAACTTGTAAGAGAGGGAGGAAGCTCCTTCCCAATACATGTATGTTTTGTGATCAGAGCCCTGGGTTTACAAGTTCTAGGAGCCTAAATTAATGTTGAATTATTTTCTGGAGAAAGACAATGTGGATAACTGAATAAATGGATATCTGACTATACATTTATGTTACTATGGTGGGATGAGTACTTAAAATGTATATAAGCAGTTACGCATAAATAGAAGATAGGAGGACGAGGATCTCCCATCTGTCATACCTCAACAAATTTAGTTTACTGCTCTTCACTTGCATGGTTTCTGCTGACTTGCCAGTAAAGCAGCTTTGTTCTGTGTCCATAAGGTATGGATGAGTATGTTTGCTGTGCAGATCATCTGTGTACCATCGTATGGATGATAAGCAGAACTTACCTTTCTAACACTGTAACCTGAGTTAAAGGACTAATAAACTAATTGTAAATCATCCCTCAGGTGAGTCAGCCCTATGGAAGAGCTGCAAACTTCACACAAAATGCACAGTACCTCCTAGACAGTACAAAAGTCTTGGCTATCTTTGCTCTTGCCTTTGTGAGTAGATTGAATTATGTGTGTAGGACAGGAGATGCAAGTGCTGTAGTCAGGTATCTGTACTTTGAAAGGGAAGAGGAATAAAAGTGTAAATTTAAAGGATCTGAAATCTGCTTTTTACTGAACAAGAATTAGAATGGGTAACTCCATGGTTACACAATGTTACTGAGAAATTTACTTTGCATAGTTCTAGTAGGGATTGTGCCTTTATTATTGGTGTAAGTGGGATTTACATTTGATTTCAGTTTGCTGGCCTTTTACTAAAGGGCTGCTTTTCCCATGTCAGATTTGTAAACTCAATATAAATATTTGGACATAGATTCTTAGTAGTTTCTTCATTTGAGGAACTTCATGAAAAAGAAAATACCTGGTTGTTCCAGTTTAACAAGTGTCAGAGAGGGAGATTAAATTACCCACTTCTGCAAGTCATCAACAATACTGATGCATGGTTCAAAACCAGGTGCTAGGAACATGGAGGTTAATTTGCCATAAAATGTTTTGTGAGGTGTATGAGGTATACCTTTCTTTTGCAAAGATTCTCAGGGGAAAGGGACGGAGGGCATGTGAGGAAGGCATACAAAGTCTTTGACTAATGAATCACTATGAATTTTCCTACTTGTTTCTGTGATACCTCAGTGCCCTGTGCAGTAGGATTCTTTGGGTTCAGTTACTTGCCTGCCACAACAAACTGCGTATAAAGAGTGGACTGGAGGGAAGCACCCCACGAAGGTATTGCAGAATCACAGAATCGGTCAGGTTGGAGGGACGACAGTGGGTTATCTGGTCCAACCTTCCCCACTCTAGCAGGGCCGTCCTGTGTCCAGAGGGTTTTTGGCTATCTGCAGGGAGCTAGACTCCACAACCTCTCTGGACAATCTGTGCTAGTGCTTGGTCACCCGCATAGCAAAGAAGTTCTTCCTCGCGCTCAGGTGGAACTTGCTGTGCATCTGTTTAGTGCCCATTGCCTCTTGCCCTACTGCTCCCGCACCACCGAGAAAAGCCTGCTTCCATCCTCTTGCTCCCGCCGGTCCCCCCATGAGATACTTGCATATCTCACAGAAGTATGGACAACTCAGGCGTGAGTGGCTGGCGCGGGGGGCGGCCAGCCGGGGGGATTCTCCCGACAGGTGCGATGCAGCTCCCTGCGGGCGGGCCGGGCACCGCTGCCCGCGGCGGCGCTTGCGCGCGGGCGGGGCGNCCGCCGGTGTCGCGGAGCCCCGTGCCCGGCGCGGGACGGTCTGTCCCTGCGCTCCCTGCGGCGCGCAGCCGGCCCGTACGCGCCTCCCGCTCCGCCGGGCCGCCCTGCTGCAGCCGGGGCTGCGGCGAGCCCTGGCCCTGCCGGCCCGCCGGAGGGTGACCCAGCATGGGCATTGGGGCAAAAATGCGGCGGTTGGGGTAACATTTGCCTCATGTGCCCTGCAGCTTGGCCTGCCCAGCGACTGTTACACTTAACGCTCGTGGGTAGGAGTTTGTTAACATTCAGGGTTTGGTTTTCCTTTTTCTTTCTTTCTTTCTTTTTTTTTTTCTCTCCCGTCTTTTCTTCAGCGGTGGAAATCTAGTACAGCAGGCATTTCTTTGTAGGTATCGGTTCAAATGGTCGACGGGGAAGGTTTGAGAAATAGGTTGCACATCAGGGTGGGGTGGTGTTTTTCTTCAGTGTAAACCTCGTTCAGGTACTGAGCTTTGTGTGAGGTGTTTAGAAATCCTCGGCTGGACGAACTGTTACTGTTACTCAGAGCAGTAAGCTTTCTAGAGTATGTGTTGGTAGAAAGTGAATTCCTTTGTACCTGTATGGTGTAAAAACACACTGAAACTTTTGTACAGCCTTGTGGTGTGAATGTTGATTTTTTTGTATTAGTTTTTCCAGCATTAGAAAATTAGCTCTCCAATGAGCGTATTCCCATAATGATGTTTCTTTAAAGAAATACGTGTCTGCACTACCTTTATAGGTTATATTTCATGAAAAGGCTTCTCTATTTTGCAGGGGACTTTCAATGTGTATTTTGTGTAACACGCAGTGACTTATGTTGCTGATGGCATAGCCCCACCTTTTGGTTAATCCTGCACTGAAATCATACTTACGACCAAAGAGTTTTTCTGGAAATTATACCTCATGCTGTGTGTTGTGAGTGCAAGTCTGTGTTGGAAGATCTTTATGTCTTGGGCTCATGAGTGACAAGATAATCTCCTTTCCTGTTAAATGTCAAGATTACATTAACACATGATTTCTAATGTTTCAGTTCACTACTGTGATTTTTTTAATGCTAGTATAAATAAAATACTTCTTTAAAAAAAGTTTAATTTAAAAAGAAGATTCTGTTCTATTTTTTTCAAAAAGGGTGGAAATTATCTCAAACCAAGGAGTAGTCCAAGTGTGTGAAGTGACACCTGATACATGTTTGTGTGAAGCGATACCTGATCTCAGACTTAACTTTCAGTTCAGGTCGGAGGTGGCAGTGCTCCTGTTTTAGTTTACATATTCAAGAGGTTCACAGATTATTTTCCAAATTGAAGTTTTTGAGCTTGAAAAATACTGCTTTGTATTGACAGAAGATTTGTCTTAGTTATCTTACCGCTCCAAGGAGCAACTTCCCTGAAATTACATGTAGTAAGAAGCTACATGTAAAGAGGAAAAGGAGAAGGGCTTGCTGAAGTCCTTTTGGGTTACAGGAGGCGTTTGCTATTTCACCTTGTGTTTAGGTTTTAGTTTAGGACAGACATTCAGCTTTTCACCCAACAGCTTGTCAGCAGTGTGTCTCATGATTAGAAACTTTGCAGTCGTTAAAATTCATGGTGATACTCTGCTAGACCAAGTTGGGGATCACCTATTTTTTGGCTCCTGATATGTTACTTGAAATATCTCCTTGAATTCCAGTGTCCGTGAGCTGCTTGCTCTTAGGTGATTGCCCCAATGATTCGAATTGCTAATGCCCAAGAGCACTGAGTGCTGTGGAGTATAACTGCAGTAATTGAAGTGTTGAGACTTCTTAAAGAACTTAAGAGGGGAAGTCAGGTTTCTGGGAATCAGTGTGAGAGTGCTGAACTGCTTGTGTGAGTGCTTAGGAGAGATTTGTAACAGCAGTGTATATCAGGGTATGTTTTCAGGCCCTGCAACTGTCTGCAGCTTAACTGTCCAATATCCTGTACTAAGCATCAATAAGATTATGAACTATCCAGTCTGTGTCCTGGACACATGGATGATTTAGCATGGTTTCCATTTGAAAATGCAGTAACCATAGAAAGACTGGAAGTAGCAGAGAGGATGGAGCACCCAAACATCCTTCCTTTCTTTTGCAACAGCTGCAGAGGCAACAGTCCTGAAAACATCACCCTAAAATATTTAGTGTATTAAAAGGCACTTAAAAACTTCCACTACATCCTTTATAAAACTTAAAATTTCTGAGAAGCAGGGTGTCCAGGGGTTTGCATACTGGAGGTCAGTAATACTGTTTTAATTGTTCCAAGTGTAATTCGTAAGCTAAATGGCAAAAATCAGGATTTTGAAAGTGAGAACAGTTGCTTGGAGAATTACAGTTTGTTATGATTGTGTTTCTGCTGTTGAGTTGATTTTTTTTACAGACTGACCTTAACCATCAAGACAGCATAACCTAAACGAGCAATCACCTCACCTAGGTTAGGAGCTAGAAAGCATCTGTGACATTTACCACTGTATTAAGCTTTTCCAAGAGCTGGCAAAAGTCCCTAGGTTTCCAGTTCTTGTTCAATTCTTGGTGTAGGAAAATAGTTCGTTTCTGCTGTGGTTGTCCTTTTCCTTCTGGCTATTTTTAGTGCTTCTTTCTCCCTCACTGTGCCATTCACCTTCTATCGGATGAAAGGGTTATGCCGGCTGGGCAAGAAGTAGCTGACTTTCGCAGTATTTCTGTCAGCTTAAATCACGTAAGCTTTGAACGTGATACTATGTGACCCTGATGACAGCAAGTTTGTCGTATCTTGAAGTAACCCTATGCTTGCAATGCCAGTAACTTTCTAGGAGCTTCTTCCCAGGCGAAAAAATAATGTACTGGTGTTTTATTCTACTCCTTTCCCAGCAAATGCTTTTCTGGCTTGCTAACTTGTTTAGCTTTTTTTGGCTGCTTTTGTCAGACTTTGTTTTTACAGTCAAGTGGACTGGTGGTAATGGTTGCATGACATAGTTGGCAGCCAGCTGTGAAGGACTTTGGTGCTTCAGTCGTCTGTGAAGTTTCATATTTGTCGTTTTGAATGCCTGATTATATGCTGCAGTTTATCTAGTCACGTCAAAAAGTCGGCACTTTGCTGTAATGCAGCAGTGGGTAAGCTAATCAGCTGACTTTTTTGTTCCCTACTATAAATATTTATAGCAAATGGCATAAGGGAAAGGCAGTAACTGATTTTCAGAAGTATTTTTCCTTTGACTAGTGAAGGTTATTAGCCTTTTCATTTTGTTCTAGATTACAGATTAGTCTCTCTTCTGCAAAAAACTTCTTGCTTTTTTATTCTGCTTAGAGGATTTGGGTAGTCATTAGATAAGGAATTATTTTTCTGCCATTTCTACTCAAAGCCTTAAAATTACATCTGGAATAAAAGTATGTCTAGTTTTTCAACTGTCTTGAACAAACCTTTTCTCATGGAAGAAATACTTCTAAGGTACTTTAGGTAGATTATAATACTTTGATGCCTCTAAAACTTTTTGTACTGCTATATATTAAAGTCCTAGGAAGAAGATAGCTGTTCGGTGTGTGCTCAGTGCCATTCCATCCTATTTTACAATTCAATTAAAAAAACCAGCTTGTCCTGATAATTTACTCTCTGCACTATTGACTAGGACTTTAATTGCTATGAAACACAGCATAAGATTCAGAACAGAGGGGGAAGTCTCTTTTTTTGTTTTCCAGTGATTGTAAAGGTTCAGGACAGGAACTGGGCTAGGAATAGTCAGCTTCAGGAAACAGATTCTCACTACCACATTAATTATAATTCTTCATGTATATGGTTCTGTTTACTGGATTGTGATTGAGTACAATGTAGTGTTTGCCAACTTGAAACTTAATTATGAAGCTTGAAGGATTTCCCCAGATTTTTAAGATGGTTTATAGGTAACCAGAGCTTTTATGGATTGTTCTGTGGATCGAGCTTTTAGGATATAAAGCAGTTTGTACAAATAACTCTGGCATGTCCAAATAACTTGTGAGGCTTTTTTACTTAACATTAGGTGTCATGTTTTCATTAACAAAATTGTTCACATGCAATAACTTTGCCAGTTTATATGGCATTAAAATATAACTGCATTCTTGAAAACAAAACCCAACAAAAAACAACCCACAATCAACTGTTTTTTCAAAAAGATAGTCATATAAATTGTCATTTGAATCACTGAACTGGAAAACAATATGTTAGGTATGAAGGAGTAAAGGATTAAATAGACAAAGGAGCTACTTAAGGTATAATTGCTGAAACTTCTGCAGATGGGCAGTCCTTACGGTGCAAGAGGATGAGATGGGGGAGACAGCACCACTGTATTAATAGCAGTGGCCATTTCTTAGTGCTGTCAAAGAAAGGGTATTCTGCTGTCCTGGTGAATAATTCTTTTGTGTAATGTAAGGTAACATATTGCTCATTTCTGTATGGCATGTTATTAGTGTGGTTTTGCCATATAATGCTGGTTATTGTGGTGTTTACCTGCTCTCTACAAGCTTTTGTGGGTAGGTTGCTATTGATACAGAGACCATGACTCTTGCTGCCATGTGTTGCTGGCACATGAGTATATTCCTACAAGTGTAAATTCATTTAGGTAAACAGTCTGTTCTTGCAAACAATTTACTTCAGAGTTTAAAAATGTAAACCACAAGTAGTGTTTTGGAATTAAGATTGCCTAGAGCACAAAGAATGCAGAAGTCTTTTTGTATGGTTTTGTTTAAATGGACTTATAAGTAATTTGAAACAGAATATTTTGACTCATGAACAGCTTCTGAGACTTTGGGATGCATGAAATTAGATACTAGGAAAGGTGCATTTCCTTGTGATTTAATGTGCACCAAACTGGGGAACTCACGTGTACTTCTGTGAGAGGTAAGAAGTGCTTTTGGAAGCATACACCAGAATGCAACCACCTTCAGGGTTGCAGTATAGGTTTTCTTCTGCCTAGTGTTTGTGAACTTTTAAATAATTACGTGTTTTCTCAGGTCATACCTATGGTTTTTCTGTTTAATTTTTGATGTGTTGTGTTTTGACACTATTCTGTCACCCTAGATTTTGTATTCCTTTTTTTTTGCCTACTAATTTGCCTTTTTTTTGTACGGTAGCATTTACCAAAGATTTTGTTCAGCTACTTGCTTGCACTATCTGATAAGTACAGATCAAAATAATGACTTACTTGCTGCAGACTTGTTCATGGTTACTTTTTTTCACCTTTCAAATTAATAGCTCCATGATAATCAAAAGTGAAGTCTGAGCTTTGACTTTGAAAATACTTTGTGTTGCACCAAGCTTTGGATACAAAACAAAACATGGAAATATATTTTTGTGTAGATGAACAATCTTACAAGTTTTGCAGAGCTGTGGTGGTAGGTAGACATAAAAAAATTTTAGTTTTCCTCTTGATACGTATAATTTGTATGGTTTTAGTAATTCCTCTATTTATGATAATGAGATACCGTGTTTTAATACATACTGAACAGACTAAAAAAAAAAAGCCTTTCTATATAATATTTATTAAGAAAATAAATTTCTGGAAAATAAAAACTTAAGAGAATATAGTACAAGTAGAATAGATTCAGTAGTATTGATAAATTTTGTATATCTGTACTTGGTTTTGATTTTCCTGGTTTCACTTGGAGAGAACTGCATTTTTGGAATATAATTACAAAGTACTTTGCAGGAAAATCCTAGTATTAGCCATGGAAAATTTCAGACATCTCTGACTCTTTGAAGTAGCCTATTTTCTGGTTGTGGGGTTTTTGTGGGGTTTTTTTGTTTTGTTTTGTTGTTGTTGTTGTTGGGATTTTGTGGGTGTTTTTTTTCCTTATTGTTTTGTTGGTTTTCTTGTGTGTGGTAATTTGGTCTTCCTGATTTCTTGAGGGCTGAGAGGGTTTTAAGTGAAGAAAATGCAAAGGTACTTTAAACTTTTTAAAATTGCATTTATCCTTCCAAGGCAGGCATGTTCTGTGTTAAAGTATTTTGGTCAATTGAACATGTGAATTCTGTTTATGTAAACTGAGAATATTCTTCAGCTTCAGTAACAGAGAGATTATCCTTGTTTTCCCTATGAGGAAATTCTGATAGCAAGATTTTAGAGTGAAAACTCTCCATGGTTTTGAGAGGTAGGATTTCTGCCAGTTTCTGTGAGGAAGAAAGATCTAACACGAAAGTAGAGGTGCTGTGGTTAAAATAAAAGTTTTGAGCCTCAGATGTGACACTGTGTGCTTGATTTATGAGAATTTCTTTCAACTATGGTGTTATTAAAATGACAACAGAAATGCTCAGCACTTAACTATTGTAATGGTGACTATGTGTTTTTTCTACCTAAACCTTGTGTTTGTGTCAAACCTAAACCTTCCTCCTTTCAATTTGAAGGAATTGTATTATCTCTTGTCCTGTCACTGCACATCCTTGTACAAAGTCCCCATCCAGCTTTCTGGTAGGCTCTCTCTTAGTGCTGGAAGGCTGCTGTAAGGTTTTCCCAGAACCTTCTTTTCTCCAGGGTGAAGAGTCCCAACTCTTATGAGCCTTTCTTTATGTAGGAGAATTGTTGCATCACTCCAGTCATTTTTATTGCCTCCTTCTTATATTGGTACCCACAGAACCAGTGTCAGTAAAATCTCCTCTGAATCCTGTCATGATGTCCGACCAGAATTATTGCTGCCTTGGAAAGGCTGAGCATCTTGGTGTTTTTCTAGTACTTACGTACACACACACACACACACACACACTCACACACACACACACACACACACATATATATATATATAAAACCCTTAGTATTCAGGAGGGTGGAGCTCATACAAGTCCTCTCTAGGTGCTCCTATGCATAATAGACACATCTGAATGTGAGATCTGAACGAAACAGTGTAAGTTCATTTCTTTAGTCATTGTTTTGAGCAAAAGAAAAGTGCTTTGCGATGGTCCTTGCCATTTGGTAGTTTTGTGGTTAAAGTATTTATCCAAGAACTAGGAGTTCCATGGAGTCCATGTTATTCTTGGATTTTGGCAAATGCCAAAATTTCAGATGAAAGATAAATACTGAAGCTAGTATGCTCTTTGCTTTTGCATGAACTTTGTCAGTGAGTGTCAGATTTTCAAGGTGTTGAAAAGCTGGATCAGCAGAGAAGGTGACTCAGTGGTTCAGTGACAAAAAATTCACCTAGGAGTGAGGCAAATGTGTGCTTTTCTGAGGAGAAAAGAAAATGTGAAAATTATATGTAACTTTATGCAGGCCATTTTATTTATTGTACTGTTGATAGCATTACAGTGCAGCTTTCTGATCTTGTGAAGAGTGCCTGTTTCCCCTGTGTAGATTGGAGGATGAATGAGGTAACATTTCACAGGCAAGGTGAAAAGGCAAAGGGAGATTGCAGAGAATCCAGCATTTACTGGCTTGGAGTTTTACTTAGTCAGCACTTCTGGCTCTCCTCTGCTTCCCTCCAACTTGAAGTACTTTAATTCAATTATTGTCCTTTACAAGCAGAACTGATGCTTATTTTTTGTCTCCTCTGCTACCACTGAAAGGCAAGTGGCTTTGTTTAAAATATGTGTAAATTCATTCACCTTCTGCCTTTAGCTTTCTATCAAGTGTTTATTCAAAATAAGGATACTTTTAAAAGTTTTAAATTAATTTGGAAGCTGGCTTTTTTTTGCATTACCTAGTCAAATGTTAAAGAGAATTTTTTTTTTACTTTAGTATGCCTAGGTGTCCCACCACAATTCTCTGGACTGTTGCTGTGTGTATTTCTTTTTTCATTTTTTTCCCTGCTCCTTCTCATCTGTTGTTAATTTTGTTGGGGGTTTTTTTGTTTTGTTCTTGTGCTTCTTTTTTACTTGACTTTTCCCCCGACCTTGAGCATCAGTAAGCACTTTAGTGCTTACTGAAATACTTTGTGGTGAATTTAGGCAAACAAACTAAGGCCTTGCAGTTCAAGATGGTCCAACTCAGTAGCTGGCTCCACTTGTGCAGCAGTTCAGTACGAAATAATATATAGACACTATTGGCACTGGCAGACTGTTCATCATCTGCATGACAGCAGGTTCTGCTTTTGCTACAAGCAAAACAGCTCTTGGTTACTTGAATCCAAGGGTCTGATTTCCACCCAGTAAGACCTGCAACCTGGTTGGAATAATCCAGACTTTATAATTCATGGAATTGTCAGTAATGTGGTGGACACAGCTCTTCTCTTGTAACTATTTATTTTTTTTAAAGGATTTCAAGATAGTTTACACCTGAAGGGCACTTGGACAAATCTAGGACACCTGTTAACTTGAGTCAAGCTGGAATTCTTGTGAAAAGTTAAGCATTTTCTTCCTGGCTGCTGGGAAAAGATTATGCTTTCAGGTAAGTCTGGAAGTAACCCTGTCTCATACTTCATCTGCTTTAGGCTTTTAGCAGTGGAGTGGAATTTAGCAGTAGGAAAAACCTGATTATTTTTACGTGCTGAACAGTAAGAATTTTTGAGAGGTTTTACACATTTCTTTGGGGAGAAGGGGTGGGAGGGCAGCTCTGTGTGCAGTTGGCTGAATTTCTTGCCTGCATTTCCCAAGAAAAGAGTGCTTTATCTTACTCATTCTCAGCACCCATACTTTTGAACGTCCACTTTGCCCTTTTTTCTGTCTTCTACCTTTAAATTAACCACTGTGTTCTTGGAGAACAGGTTTTTTTCCCAATGGGAGTCTGTCATTCATAGTAGATCTCAAATGAAAGTACTGGTGCTCAGTTCATGGTCCTGTAGACTGCAACCTTACTTGCTTGGAGGCACCATTTGAGGAAGCAGTGTGCCCTGAGGACACTATGTCCTTAGATGGATAGGAAAACTGAGTCCTTGGCACGATATGGTTTCTGTCCAAGGAATGTATTGAGGTCTTGCTTAAATAAGAACACCAAATACTCCATGTTTCTCACTGTGCCTCTAGCCTTAGTAATTCTATAGATACATAAAATAGCAGTCAGAAACCAGTATATTATGGCATCTCATAGTATTGCCAAGTAAGTTTAAAAAGTGTATCTACTGGATTCAGCAAAAGCTTTAATTGATAAAATTCTGTAATTGAAAGGAAAACAATGTCTAGTAAGGGGCTGATACAAGTTTCTGTTTTATTGTAATCAGACTTTCTGAACTTCGGCAGGCCTGAATTATAATGCAGACTCATACTCCATACTTAAAATGCAATAGTTTATTTTAAAAGGTGTATCAAATAGTGTGAAGGGAGAAGGGCTTGTGACAGTGTGGAAAAATGCAGTGAGTGTGAATTAACTTAATTGAGCATTTCTAGTGAAGGCACATTCGGTATGGTGGCAGCATTTCTTCTCTAAAGAACAAAAGATGTCAATAATATGTAGTTGTTTAACATCTTACAGGTTGTCAGAGATGGTGATTTGAAGAACCGTATTTCCGATATGAACAAAGCAAAAACATCATCTGAGAAAAGGTAAATTTAAAACTGTGTCACCTCATGACATCAAGCTATTTGAGATTTGTCAAAAAAACAGTCTTTATCTTAGTAAGAATACCTTCTTAGTGGGAATGTCTTTTTCTTCTTAGTTAGAAGATAAATAAAATATCCATTGTGGGTCTCATAGTAGGAATGCACAAGCTGGTGTCCTGAAACACCAACCAATTCAATATTGATTAACACAAATTATCTTCACATTTAATAAATATATTTTTAAATCTAAATTTTTAGTTAGTGTTAGATATTTTTAAATACAAGAGACATATTAAATGTAATTGAAAATTTAATTAATTTCATAATTTTATGTGCATATTGGCAAAACATGAGGTAATTTCTACTGAAGGTATTAAATAATTTTATAGTACTGTGTAAGAAGCCATAAATTTGTCATAAGATATGTGTCATCCTGCAACAATCTTGCAATCCAACACATAGCTTGGACAAACCAGAGTGGGATGCAGAATATGTCAGGCTGAGAAGCTGTATTTCTTATTTTCATGTGAACTTGTCTTAGCTAGCATTTGAGAAATTTGTGAAATTATCTCTGGAAGGCTGTTAAGCATCAGAAACTATTTCAAGGCTTTCAATCTTACTTTTTCTTAAGGTAGCATAGAATACATCAACTTGTTAAATCAAACCATCTAATCAGATAAAAAAATTGAAGTTAGCAAACTGGGAGTTTTGGCTTCAGTCTTAGTTTTCTGAAGTACCAGCTATTTTTTGTGTGAGGAGGTGAATTTTCATGAAGAACATGCTCTGCTGTGTATTATGTTTGTATATAATTTTACTTTAGATTCTTGTATGTAGAGTCATCCTTAGTTTTGCTGACTTGGGGTGGAATAGGGCTGATATCAGACTGGTTTTTCTGGTTTTGTGAGGGGTAGGTCAAAAGAAATGGTAAAAAAACTCCTATGTGGTGTTCTTGTCGTAGACTAGCCCCACAGACACTGGGAAAAGCAAAGCAAACTCTCTGTCAGCAGTGAATATTCTTGAAAATACTGCAAAGTATAATGCATAAAATATACTATCAGAAAAAATATTTTTTTATATATATTAAAAAAATTGCAGAGTTGCTACTTAAATGCTATTTATTCTTCTTAGAGACAAAATGAAACTTTCCATCCCTGTAATTCAAAACAGTTGTTCTCTAAGTTGTGAATAAGTTATGGTGACTCTGTGTACAGGGATAGCTATGAACTAATCAGAAGTATCAGCTCTCTAACGATTACTCGGTAACTGTGGTTGAGAAAAAAACCATAATTTGAAATTATTTGTGTTGGAATAAAATCCAAACAAGCTCATGAGAAGCCTGCCTGTTTTAAAATAGGTTTTAAAGGCTCACTGTAATGTGCCAAAATACAGATCTGTTTACTGTGGGGGAAGAAGGAACTCCCTTTACTTCTGTGTGCTGCTGACTGCAAACAGCAGTTTCAGAGGAAGTAGGTGCAATTGAGAAACTGATTACATCCTCCATTTGACTGTTATATTTTGTAAGGCTTCTTGCACGGTGAATAGGCAAAAAACCATTCTAAGATAATTGAATTTTTATGAGCAGCTGTGGCTTAGAGTTGTCTTTCTCATTGTGAGTAGACACTTAGAAAGCTACAATGATGTGTTTTAGCATTTGCATAGTGAAAGTGGCCTACAGTGAGTAATGCAGGTTTGTGAATCTAGCACTTCTTCATGATCAGAGTTCAAATGCTTAAATCTTTTGACGGTGAAAGAAATGTCCCTGTAGTGAGGGATTTCTCTTTGAGAAGATGTTTTCTTGTTGAGGAAGTTCTCTTTCTAATGTGAACCCCTTGTTGAGGTAGTTCTCTTTCAAGTGTGAAGCCCTAAGGTGCTGTGTTCCTCACTGTCTGGACATGCTGCCTTATTATCTACTTGTGGCTTTCCGGACCAGAGAAGGAGGAAATCCACAAAGGTTTCTGGTTAGCTAGAGTCACGTTCTATGTTTTGGTAACAGTTGACATAAGGACAGGGGTGTTACCTTTATGCAGGCAAAGTGGTGGTGTGAGGAGCATTTTGAACTATGGCATTTGAATGTGGGATGAAGAAAGTTTCCTGCCTGCGGAGACATGAACTGTACTGGATCAACTAAGCCTGGTAAACTTCACCTCAGGATGCTTAAAGAAAGTGTAAATCTATCAGAGAATAATAATTATTGGTTATCTTTGGACAGAGTGGAGCACTGACTGGATACCAGATCAGTGGTAGCTGATGGCTGTCAGAAAGAAACAGTGCACAATTTACTTTTGAATGTGCTCTCTCTCTTTCTGGTTACAGCTAATCAGAAATATTCTGGGTTTTCACTAATGATCTGTAAGAGAAGAAAGTTGTTAAAATTACAGAAAACTTGAAGCTTGAAAGATGCCAAACTACTGCAGGACCCCATTATTTCAAAATGCTCTTGTGAAATGCAGAAAATGGTTAAGAATTATGTGCAAAATACTGTGCTTAGAGAGGTATGTTACTGGAATAGATAAAGGACAGTTGCATTTATCGTAAGTGCCTGAAATGGCAATATCAAACTTCAGGGAGAAAGCCTTTCAAATGAAGGGATACAAAGAATGAGATTGCCTTTGGTTATTGAATAATTTTTGCAGATCATCAGGGACTGGTTTGGCATATATATGTCGTGAAGAGCAGCGCTGGTGTTTATCCAGATCTGAAGAGAATAGTTTTTATGGTGTTATGAAGTTTCTTTTGGTGCTCTTTAGTCATGTTTTTTAGTAACTAAAGATAATAGACTGTGTAAGCCTCAATGACAGATTGCTGTTATGAGAAGGTGTTAGAATGGATGGAGTGAAAAATGTCACTCCTACTAACAGGAAGGTTCTTTACCTTGAGGGAAAACTAGTCTCATATTGTTTCTGCTGTCCTCCAGCATCAGTGACAAGCTCAGACACTGTAGCTGGAGACCTGGACAGCTGCATGTTGGTGTGTGAGGTCAGTCTGAGTCATCCCATTCCTTCTGACAATCGCTTTTGACTGAGTAGAAACCATAGTTAGTCTTGTAGTTTGATGGGTGATGACTCAAATTTATGTTGGATGCTCCAGTCAGAATTCTTGAGACTAGTCTGCATTGTGTTTGTACCAGTTTGACCCCAGGTTTCGCTTAGCAAGGTCTACAATGTCTCATTCTACAACCCAATTTACTCACAGTGCTGTAACACAGAAAATCTTAGCTGGTGCCTCCTAGGAGTGACCACCAGCCAAGGAGCCCCTGAGCTTTTATGCCTTCACAATCCAGGCACGGGAAAGTCTCAGCTCCCCGTGAGTTTGGTTCCTGCTATGTCTCTGTGTCTGGTCACCATAGAAATCTGGCCACAGTCTTCAGGATATTAATTTGAGGTTCTGCAATGTTGGCAGCTTGAGAGAAAACATACCTCTGGCAGGACAGAGTTCATTCTGACTGTCTCTTGTTGTGGGATTGAAAATGCTGAATTTTGTGGTCCCTCTCCATTTTGGAGAACTGTCTTCTAGATTTGGATGCTGAATGGTTCAGTGGTCAAACCATAGGTGTTTACATTACAAATATGAGTGAGTCTCATAACAACTTGTGCTTTCATTTTCTTCTGAGGTCAAATGGGTGGTCATGGCAATATTACCAACTCTGCTGCTGTATGTCTGGCTGCTGTAATTCTTGTCCTGTGGTCTTTTTGATGTACTGTGCAGGCTTTGAAAATTGTCAAATAGTTTTATAACCACTATATAGATTAGTGTAGAATATTAGTAAATAAGAGCATAATTCTTGTTTTAAGAAGAAAACTCAGCCATAACTAAGAGGAAATCAGGACTTTATTTGTATTTTGGCATCAGCTGGTGTTAATTTTTAAGCATGCTTTATTGTGTATGCTGAAGACATGAAATGTAGTTAGCTGTATTTTTGTTGGGAGACTTTATACAAGATGAATCGCCTAAAATAATTTTAAAGATATCTCTGCTGTAATAAGCACTTATTGCTGTTGATAGAAACTCTGTGCCCAGGAGGAGATTCTAACTCTAAATCTCAGAACTTAAGATGTTATACCACCCAGTACTGAGAATTATTTACCCTACCTAAACCTTTTAAAGCTTTTATTAACTGAGGAGGAATTATGTTGGATGCCAGCTTCCTGTACATGGTAAATTGCTTCCATGTGTCAGTGTTGCTTGAATTTTTGAGGCTGCAGCAGTCAAAAAATCAGGTTTGCTCGGACATTTTAATGGCTATGAATGAAGTTTATCATTGCGAAATTTTTTTTTAAAAGTATTATTGTTGTTAGTATTATTGTTATTCCTATTATTATTAGTATTATTACTACTACTAGTACTATTGTTATTATTTCTCCTGAGCATCAGCTTTGCTTTCTTGGGTTGTTTTCAGCTTTCAAACTACATTAATTTAATTGTGGGATCAATAGTATACCACAGTGATATGCGCANGATAATAGACTGTGTAAGCCTCAATGACAGATTGCTGTTATGAGAAGGTGTTAGAATGGATGGAGTGAAAAATGTCACTCCTACTAACAGGAAGGTTCTTTACCTTGAGGGAAAACTAGTCTCATATTGTTTCTGCTGTCCTCCAGCATCAGTGACAAGCTCAGACACTGTAGCTGGAGACCTGGACAGCTGCATGTTGGTGTGTGAGGTCAGTCTGAGTCATCCCATTCCTTCTGACAATCGCTTTTGACTGAGTAGAAACCATAGTTAGTCTTGTAGTTTGATGGGTGATGACTCAAATTTATGTTGGATGCTCCAGTCAGAATTCTTGAGACTAGTCTGCATTGTGTTTGTACCAGTTTGACCCCAGGTTTCGCTTAGCAAGGTCTACAATGTCTCATTCTACAACCCAATTTACTCACAGTGCTGTAACACAGAAAATCTTAGCTGGTGCCTCCTAGGAGTGACCACCAGCCAAGGAGCCCCTGAGCTTTTATGCC
Organism: Alaudala cheleensis; assembly: GCA_013398995.1. Lineage (NCBI taxonomy): Eukaryota > Metazoa > Chordata > Aves > Passeriformes > Alaudidae > Alaudala > Alaudala cheleensis. Next base: position 83,874 of record VWYE01023028.1, on the reverse strand, counting down.
TTCACAATCCAGGCACGGGAAAGTCTCAGCTCCCCGTGAGTTTGGTTCCTGCTATGTCTCTGTGTCTGGTCACCATAGAAATCTGGCCACAGTCTTCAGGATATTAATTTGAGGTTCTGCAATGTTGGCAGCTTGAGAGAAAACATACCTCTGGCAGGACAGAGTTCATTCTGACTGTCTCTTGTTGTGGGATTGAAAATGCTGAATTTTGTGGTCCCTCTCCATTTTGGAGAACTGTCTTCTAGATTTGGATGCTGAATGGTTCAGTGGTCAAACCATAGGTGTTTACATTACAAATATGAGTGAGTCTCATAACAACTTGTGCTTTCATTTTCTTCTGAGGTCAAATGGGTGGTCATGGCAATATTACCAACTCTGCTGCTGTATGTCTGGCTGCTGTAATTCTTGTCCTGTGGTCTTTTTGATGTACTGTGCAGGCTTTGAAAATTGTCAAATAGTTTTATAACCACTATATAGATTAGTGTAGAATATTAGTAAATAAGAGCATAATTCTTGTTTTAAGAAGAAAACTCAGCCATAACTAAGAGGAAATCAGGACTTTATTTGTATTTTGGCATCAGCTGGTGTTAATTTTTAAGCATGCTTTATTGTGTATGCTGAAGACATGAAATGTAGTTAGCTGTATTTTTGTTGGGAGACTTTATACAAGATGAATCGCCTAAAATAATTTTAAAGATATCTCTGCTGTAATAAGCACTTATTGCTGTTGATAGAAACTCTGTGCCCAGGAGGAGATTCTAACTCTAAATCTCAGAACTTAAGATGTTATACCACCCAGTACTGAGAATTATTTACCCTACCTAAACCTTTTAAAGCTTTTATTAACTGAGGAGGAATTATGTTGGATGCCAGCTTCCTGTACATGGTAAATTGCTTCCATGTGTCAGTGTTGCTTGAATTTTTGAGGCTGCAGCAGTCAAAAAATCAGGTTTGCTCGGACATTTTAATGGCTATGAATGAAGTTTATCATTGCGAAATTTTTTTTTAAAAGTATTATTGTTGTTAGTATTATTGTTATTCCTATTATTATTAGTATTATTACTACTACTAGTACTATTGTTATTATTTCTCCTGAGCATCAGCTTTGCTTTCTTGGGTTGTTTTCAGCTTTCAAACTACATTAATTTAATTGTGGGATCAATAGTATACCACAGTGATATGCGCAGATACGAGTTGAAGCAGCAGTTCTCTTACACATTGGCTTATATATGGGCTGGCTGGACTCTTACTTGGAGCTGAAGATAATATCCTATATAAGTTGGTCAGTTTGTGTATTGGATCAGCAGAGCTTGTGGATTTCATTACAATCTCAATTGTAATGTTTGTACAATTGTAAAATTCTGGAGCATTTCAAGTTCAGTGGATAAATGGAGAAGCAGAAATAAGCAAAACCAAAGCTTATGCAAATAATAATGGCTTTTTACTATTCAGCATAGTGTTAGATGATGAGAAAGAATTGGCATTATTATGCTTTACTTACACAAGGAAATTAATTTTTCAGCACCCAAGACAGCTTTAATAAAGATTAAAAAAACCCCTACAGTTTAATAATTAGAACTTTTAATAATTTAAAAATTTTAAAATCAAGGTCTAGCAAATACCAGAGAAGGCATTAGGCTTACTTCACAATATAAGATTTCTTTTATTTAAGAGCTATAATATAACAATTTCTTATTCCTTTTGTTATCAGCTTGTAAATATCATCCGTACTCTGAAAATACTGGCTATTTAATTTGAGATTTTTGGCTTTGCTTCTCTTCATTTAGATGTCAGTGTGGAAAAGTGAATGTGGTGGAAGCAGTTTCCAGTGCAGCTCTTGTATCAATTTGCTTTCTTGGCTGTGTAACTTTTGCCCTCAGCTAACTTTTCCCATTAACATTTTAGTAGAGTTAACTGTAAGTGTGAAACCTTTACACAGATGTAATAGGAGTAATAATTCATGATTATTATAAACAAAACGGACTGTATTCATAAAGCTAGTATTGTAGACTTTAGTTTTATTGTAGATAGAGCAATGTGTGTGTAAAATGAATTATTGTTGATTACTGTTGGGATCTGATGTTATGAATGAAAAGCCAAGGTAGTTAATGCATAGTTCCATGCAGTTAATTGCATGATTACAGTTAAAATGTTAAACATCTGTTTAAAAATTACTGTCATGTAGGAATGTGAATCTCAAAACTATTCTGAATAATTGTTATGATCTAAAAGTGTAGAACAGATAAAGCAGTTTTTATACTGACTCTGTTTAGAATAAACACTTAAAGCAATTCTTTCTTTGTAATCTACCTATCTATATAAATGCCTGGACTGAAGTGGTGTCTTTACACTAAAATACATTTTCAAGGGAATTTTTTGTTGGTAGGAGTATTGGGTTTGCTGATTTTGATAGCAGAGGGGTGGCTGCAGGTGTGGTTTCTTATGAGAGGCTGCTGGAAGCTTTCTTCATGCCCTGCAGAGCCAGTCCCTGGTGGCTCCAAGGTGGACATGCTGCTGGCCAAGGCTGGGCCAGTCAGAAATGGTGGTAATACTCATGTGATAACAGATACAAAAAGAAAACAAAACAAACAAAAAAAAATTGTGTAGATGTAATTGTGGCAAGAGAAGAACGGGGTGAGAACATGAGGGAGGAACAACTCTGCAGACACCAAGGTCAGTGCAGAAAGAGGGGGAGGATATGCTTCAGGTACCAGAGCTGAGATTCCCCTACAGCCCATGGAGGTCCATGGGGATGCAGAGATCCACCTGCATCATGTGGAGGAGACCCACACCAGAGCAGGTGGATGCACAAAGGAGTCTGAGAACCCAAGGGAGGCCCCATGCTGGAGCAGCCTATCCTTGAAGGACTTGTACCCTGTAAAAGCGTGACCCAGGCTGCAGCAATTTTGGGAGGACTGTTGCCTGTGGGATGGACTCACACTGCTGCATGTCACTGGGAGCTGTTGTTAGTGAGATGGATTCACACTGGAGAAATTAATGGAGAACTGTCTTCTGTGGGAGAGACCCCACGGTGCAGGAGGGAAACACCCCCTTCCCTGAGCAGTGGGAGAAGCCTTGGGTGATGAACTGACCCAAACTCCCATTCCCTGTCTCCCTGTGCTGCTGGGGTAGGAGGCAGAGCTGGAAAGAGGGAGGGGTGGCAGGAAGCTCTTTTTAAGGGATTATTTTACTTCTCATTACCCTGCTCTGATTTTGTCAGTAATAAATTCACTTCATATCTCTAAGTTGAGCCTGATGTCCCGTGACAGTATTTGGTGAGTGATCTCTCCCACTCCTTATCTTAACCCACAAACCTTTTGTTAAAATTTCTTTCCTCTGTCCAGCTGCAGAGGGGAGTGAGTGAGTGAGTAGCCTGTAACCAGCGCAACAGCAGGCTAAAATACCCTTGTATTCAAAATGAATGCAAACATGGATGATAATTTTGGAAACCTTCCTAATTTTTTTTTCTTCAAAATGGTGTTCTTTTTCTTCAGCTGGTGTGTGCTAGTTTGCTCACTTCACGAATGACATTATTCTCTTCCTTTTCTGAGATGCCATCCTGTGAGACAAGCAGTCTTTCAGACTGTTTGTAGCCAGATTTTCCTTGAATGGCAGGTTTGATAGGGTATCCTGTCACTTAACAGAAATTTTTAAATGTAAGTCACTCTAGATGACATAGATGAGCAACATTTTTTACCTATAGCTGCATTTTCTTTGCTGTAACTGATTTCCCTGTTCATAGTTGCTCTTGGAGATGCTGTTAAATACAATTAGTCTGCTGCAGTGCAGGCTATGCAAAATACGTAAATTTGCCAGAATTGAGAACTAAGACTGTTTTCTAATCCAGATAAAATATGGAAGTGAATTAGCCACAACCATTACTTTAGCATTGGGTTTCTGTTGTTAGGAGCGTTTTTTTCTGATTTAGGTGGAAAACTCCTATCTTTCTTGTAGTGTTTCTGCCAATTCTCGGACTGTATCCCTGCTGTCACAGCTGGAGAAGATCAATTTGGACTCTGTATTAGGAGAATCAGACCATGCCAGACATGTTACCTCAAAGATCCTTCATCTGGTCCAGAGTCAAGGTAATTATCTAAGCTTTGTGGTTTCAGTAGACCTTTTGACCTTTGCTTCTTGTGTATCCCTTGTTGGACTTAAGTTTTTGTTTAGTAAACTTGATTATCCATTTGTTTTTGTCACTGATTGTTAAAAACATCTGTTTAAGACCATGTTTAACGTATCTAGTATAATATTGGTAGTGCTGAGTCCGTTTTGTGTTGTCAAATAGCTGTAAATTAAGTAACAATTCCCTTCAGATGTATAAATATCTAGGTATATATGTATGAAAAGTACAAGTATCTTGGAAGGCAGGTTTCTTACTTTTTCTTTGCTTTTTTAATTACTTTTTTTTCTAGGCTGTAACAAGATTATTGAACAACTGAAAACAAAAACTAGTTTTAAAATTGCTTAAGTCTTTTACTTAGTTCTATATACATATATGCATTTTAAAATAAATTTTATTATTTGCAGTGTAAATTTTCAATTTGTAGATGAGAATATATTTTTTTTCTTCAAGCCAGTATTGATCTTTTTCTCTGACAGAAAAAACCAGGAAGGAGATTACTTCTAAGGGCTCCACTGGAATAGAAATTATCCTGTCAACCCTAGAGGTAATTTTTTTTAATTTCCATGGTTATGGGTTGATAGCACTTTTGCATTTTATCATTATGAAATACATATATTTATTGTTATATGTGTATTGTGAAATATGTTATCCTATGGAGTTTTCAAAACTTGTGTTGGTCTGTAATGAATAGATACTGTCTTTAAGTAACCTATTTTTGAATTTCTCTCTCTCATATTTAGATATTCTAAGAAATTGCTTGTCACCTATCAGTTCTAATTGATGTGCCATACTACCAAGTGTGTTTTAATTGGTTTTGTGGTTAATTTGGGCTACATAGTAGGATGGTTGCTATGTGGGTACATCTGAAGTTCTATGTGATTTTGTGGTGGCAATTCCTCCTAGCTTTGAGTATCCAAACCATTGTATTGGACTGCTATGTTAATCACATATCTCTCTTTTTTATTGCAGAATACAAGAGATCCTCAAACTATTCTAAATATATTGAATATTCTTATTGAGGTAGTCTCAGTTGGTAAGTTTTCATTAAGTAGAAATGCATGATTATATTTATGCTTTCTTTTTCAGATTTTTTTGTTTGTTTTAATTAGATTTTATTGCTGTTGGGTTTTTTGTAAATTATCATTACTTTGTTGTTGTTTGCTGAAGCATATGCAGAACTAAAAGAATGTAAAGACTGAAGCTACTTTTTTAATAATTCTGCAAAATGGTTTATGTTGCTATAAGTGTAAGTCTAACATGTTCTTGCATAGTGCAGTCACATATAAAGAAAACATTGCTGTTCTAAAGACTAACTTCATGATAACTGTATCTTAGATATTTAATTGTTTTTTGGCTTGAAATGTATCAGTTAAATTTTAATTTCTAGGTGGTGGTCGGAGAGCCAGTGTCTTAGTCACCAAAGGAGGGACGCACATCTTGTTACAGCTGCTTTTGACTGCCAGCAAAGACTCTCCACCAAATGAAGAAGTAATGGTGCTTCTTCATACTCTTCTTGCAAAAATTGGTCCAAAAGGTGATATTTTGGCTCAGTAATTACAATTTTATAATTGAAATTTAATTTTTTTTCTGTTATTGTGTAAGCATCCACATACTCAGAATGGGTAGGGAAGGAAAAAAAAAAAGTATATTAGAGGGGAGGAAAGAATGGTGGAAAGTAGATAAGCAGAGTTGACATCAGTAGAAAGAGTTCAGTCATTTAACTTCCATCTTTTTAACAATTTCAAAATGAGTGTGATTAGTCTTGTATTTCTTTGATGTCAGACAAGAAGATTGGCATGAAAGCAAGAATAAATGGTGCCCTAAACATATCGTTGAATTTAGTGAAGCATAATTTGCAGAACCACAGGCTACTATTGCCATGTCTTCAAGTATTAAGAGTTTATTCAACCAACTGTAAGTATTGCAGACAATTATTTTCTTTCCTGTGTGAATAAAGCTTTCTATCTAGATAAGATTAAAATAACAACTCTGAGTGCTTGTTTAATGTTAGTTATTTAAACTATTTTTTTCCTGAGAATTTTCTCTTTATATCATGAAAATGCTTAAATTCTAGAAAAAAAAATTTGATCAGCGCTATTGTATGTGTGGAATTTTGAGCCATCTAATTTGCATAAATGCTGATGTTTAAAGGTCTAAACCAGAAATGCAAACATTTTGCATGCTGAAGCACTTAGAGTTAAATAATTATTCTCTTTGTTATTCATTCTCATGTTTTTTATTTCTGATGTTTTATTTGTTTCTTTATTACCAATTTGAAACATGGTTAACACAGAAAATATTTCAATTTAACCTAATTATGTCTTAATTTAACATTTTCCTTACTCATTTTGTTCAAGAGCTCCACTCTTCACTGTTGGACTAATATTCTTCAATAAGAGCTTAGTTGTTTGGGCAGGCAGTAGGAAGTTGATGAAAATAGTGTGGTTCTTTCTGTATCTCTACTGGCAGTTAGATGCTCTTAATTTTTTCATTTGAGCCTGAAATGGTTGTTAAACTCCTTATTTAAATGCAAAAAATTGAAAACATAGCCATGTTCCCCACAGAGAACTGATTTGATACTCTGTAAGATTATGTTTTCAGGTCATTCACATGAGTAGCTATAATTCATAAAGCCCTAATATTTTCAAAACGTGGAAGCTTAATTTGTGTTGAGCTCTCTGACAATGAGGTAAAATTCTTCTAAAATGAAAAGTCAAATACAGGTAGTTACATTGTTTATCTGAAAACTTGCTTCATCCTGAAAATGGGAGTGAGTCTCTCATTTGACATATTGGATAAGTTCTATTTTTCTGCACTCCTCACTCTTTATGAAAAGAAGAAGTAGTAGTTTGTAATGTTCGGATGAGTAGGACTTCTTCAAGTTTGTGTGTACAGTTACTATTAGAATAAGTTCTAACTTTACTTAGATTCTGGTATGATATTGCTGCTAATGATGCTGAAATTTGCACGCACTAAATTCCACAGTGATAACAGCATTTATTATATTGAAGTAAATTCTCAGCTGCTCTCTTCCTAGTTTGTTAGGAGAACATACTGATGAATGCAGTCAGGGATGGAATTTCTGTGCCTGTGTCTGCAGTTTGTATTTTCAGTTGGCTGTTGGACTTCAAACATATACTTTAGGCACATATGTCTCTAACATAGATCTTAACATAATTTATTTTCATTTGCTCCCTTTCAAATAGATTACTTTTATGATTTTTTTTCTGAGAACATATTCACAACATACCGTTCATAACATGGTAGTTCAGGAAAGCTATACCAATTGGCATTTTTAAATTTTATAGCAGGCTCTTGGAATTGAAATCCTGGTGAACATACCTGTCCAAATACTGAAGGGTAGTAGCAATTCATAGAACCTGAAATTTTAGAAAAACTGCTGTTTCAATGAACAGTGAATTTCTATAAAGAAAATTCTTGTGTTATAGCTTAGTAACAAAGAAAGCATAAGCTGCATTGGAAGTAGTAAAGTAATAATTGTTGTAAAGTAATATTGTATTGTAAATATTGTAAAGTAATAATTAAGTTTTCTTCTTTTCCAAGTTTTTTTCAGGATTGGATCCTCATGCTAATTATGTGCAGAGCAATGTCTGCTTGTCACTGTATGTGTTAAAGGACAACAATGTCTAGCATTTTTTGTACTTCAAAATTAACTTGTGTGACTTTTAGTTTTGAGTATATTGATCCTTTTCTTTTGCCCTTTTTACTACTTTATATTAAACTTGATTGCTTTTAACTTCTAGCTGTAAATGCAGTATCTCTGGGAAAGAATGGAATAGTAGAACTGATGTTTAAGATCATTGGCCCTTTTAGTAAAAGGAACACTAGCCTTATGAAGTAAGTAAGGTTTCTTTAGTATACTATATAGTAAAACCTGTATGTTTTTTTCAAAACTTACTTGCAAATGAAAAACAAATGCAATTAGTGTTTGAAGATTAAAGTGAAGGGAGATGGGAAGGAGTACCACAAATACTAGAGATTTTAATTTTCCTTAGTGGAGTAACACAAAACACTTGAACGTCTAATTACAGTACTAGTAAAATAATACATATTATTTTTTCTCTCTAATATTCCTGCATGGAAACTGTGCAGTGGTTAACTCCCAAAACATAACAGGCAGTTCAAGGCAATCCCATCGTTTTTCAGTTTGTTTCTACAGCACCAAGCCTGACAGAATTCGAGAGCATTTGGACAATGCTCTCAGGCACAGGGTGTGAATCTTGGGGGTGGTGCTGTGCAGGGCCAGGAGTTGGACTTGATGATCTTTGTGTGCCTCTTCCAGTTCGGCTTATTCTGTGATCTGCTTTGTGCTTTTAGTGTGACACTGTCCCTTTTATTTGGTAATAGAATTTTCTTACAATTTTTTTGAAAAGCAAATAGACATCCAGAGCAAGAACATAAAACATAGAACAGGAAGCCACAGCAATATCTGTCTAGTGGGCTATTGTGTTGAAAAAATTAAAATTCACTGTGTAGGTGAAAGTGGTAACTTTAGATTCCCACTCTGGTGGTGGTTGTAGATTTTGGGGTTTTTTATTTGCTTGGGTTTTTTGATTTGGTGTGAATTTTTTGGGTGAATGAAGAGTTAAAAAGTAGCTAAGTGGATGTAACTGAAGATAACCCTTTCTTTAGATACTCCACCTTTTTGAAATACATACTAGTGGAAAACTAATTTTTTTCATCTGATTAGCGAAGTATTAATCTCATATTGTGCATATTCTAACTTCATTACAAAAGAAATAGCATTATGTGATCAAAATCTGGTATTTGTGGTCAGGAGTAGTGTTCAAAAAACATGTCCTGTTCCTTTAAGGCTCAGCTAATATTCCACATATGAACATACTATTCTATAATGTGACTAATCATGATATCCTTGTTTGTAGTCTAAGATCAGATGCATCACGTCTATCTTCACAAAGAGGGGAAAAATAAGTATATACATTTTGTAGTTGCACAGTTGTATTGAGAGAAGATGTTTGGGTACAAGAAAAATCTGATGCTGACTATCTTGTGTTGTAGTACAGATTGATGGGCATTGCTTCTCAGTATATTCATATATACTGCTGGTATTGACCTACAGTTTCCTAAAATAATGTCCTTTACTTTGTCAAAGTACTTGTTCTACTGCTAACAGAGACACAAATATCAGAATATCACAGCCAGTGAGTGTCAGTCATAAACATTACATTGTCACGGTGTTTTTGCAAAAGCTGAAAGTTTGTACTGACATTGCATTGATATTTTTAAGTTTTGTCATAAGGCTTCAGATACAGCAGAGATACTTGATCTAGTAAAGTAAAATATAAAAGTGAAGTCTGCGCTACAGTGCAACCAGGAAAACATGAAGTTAGACTCTTTATAAGTCTGTAAGAAGTAAATATTTTGTATAGTTTTACAGTGTTGTAGATTAAGCTTACTGGTTGGTTGCTGTTTTGACTTTTCTTGTTATGTTGACAGGGTTGCTTTAGACACACTTGCTGCATTGCTAAAATCAAGTAAGTGTTTGACTACAAGAAAATGTCTACTTGAGCTATAATGGGTGTGTGTGTATATATCAACACAGCAAAATGAAACATAAAGTCAGTGGCTAAAACAAAAATAAGGCTAGGAAACGTAGAAATAAGTTTCATCTGCAGTTTCTGGTGCTTTATTTATGTTATATAAATATGTATGTTTAATATTTGGTTACTGTTTTGTCAGTTATGCAGCAGAAAGGCTGCACTGCTCCTGCAGAATTGATCTGGATCCAAGGTGGACAAATATCTTTTTTACATCCACTCACCTCAGCCATTCAGTAATAGGTGTCTATAGCCAAACTCCTGAGCATTTTTTTACACATCTTTTGTCTGAAAATATCTGTAGGATGGCTAGGGAAAATACAGGTATTCTTCAGTACCTTCCTGAGTAATTAGAATTTGTTATTGGGACCCACTAACAAATCTGTCAGTGATGCTCATGAAGTGGAATTAAAGGTAACAACGGTGTGTTTCCAGACATGGACTGTCTCAGCCAGCAGCAACTGATCATCACAAATGTCATCTTTGTAGATTTTGAACCAACATTATAACTAGCAAGGAATTAAAAACTCATTTTCTCCAAAGACTTGTGTTAGATCAACAGCATTCATAGTAGTTTTAGTGGGGTTGAATAAGAATTGAGATGTGATGAGATTTGCAGAAAATCATTTTACACAAGTGATGGGAAATTTCTGTACCAACCATCACAGAGTGCTGACTTTATTCATGTTTATTCAGTGTGATACCTTGGTCTTACAGGTTTGTATATTTATTAATTTTGCAATATCTCCTTGGGAAGTTTAGGGAAAGAAATACTTCCAAATTGTTGTCAGTATTCTATTCTGTAAATTGGCAGTTAAACTTTAAAATTGAGGATGAAAATGTAGTGTTCAAAAGGTGTGCCTTTAAAGCAGGAGGTCTTGTTCGTTTCTTTAGCGATGTCTTCTCCTTAGTGGTTTTAACTAGTAACTTCATAAACTTCATATAAGTAAATGTTTTCATAATGACATTAGTCTAGTATGTATTTCAATTGTCGTACTGATTACCCAGTATTTGGGGTAGAGGTATTTTTAGCTTACAAAATTTGAGTGATGGTTGTAAAACTGTATGGATTGCAAGTGAAAAGTTGGTTTCAAATCTTGTATCTAGACAGTGTGTGTGGATATACTTTGTAGGAACATTTTTTTTTTAATTTACTGGGTGACAGCATCTTTAAATTGTCTTGTAAGTGTAATGCATGCTGTTCTTCTAGTATTCCATGCAAATTATATTAAATGTTCTAAGAATGACATTTAAGGTACTGGTCTCAGTTATCCAGTCATTTCTATTTAGGTTGATGTAAAACTCTGCTAAGGGAGGCTAAAATACTACTCAAACTGAAACATTTCAGTTACTTGGATAAAAATAATTTAAACATTGAAAGTAAAATTTGAAAGTAATATTGAAGTCACTGGGCAATTTTAATTTTCTTTCCTAACTTTTTTTGCAAAGAAACAAATGCCAGGAGAGCAGTAGACAGAGGATATGTGCAGGTGCTTTTAACGATCTATGTTGATTGGCACCATCACGATAGTCGACACAGATACATGCTGATTCGTAAAGGAGTGTTACAGTGCATTAAAAGTGTTACAAACATCAAACTGGGAAGAAAAGCATTTATTGATGCCAATGGGATGAAAATTCTTTACAACACTTCACAGGTAAGTTTATCCTGATAGGGTTTTTTATGCTGTTATTTTGCCTCTTTGGCTATGACCTCAGGTTTATCATATTTCTTTTCAGGTTCATGGTCATTCCTGATTATGAGAGTAAGGATTGTATTCTGTACCACAGTGAGACAATGAAAGAGTACAGAATTAAATTTGTATTTACTGTCATTTTGCTGTGCCTATCTCTGGGAGGGGCCGTTGAACTTAGTTTTAAAAAAGAGGGGGTGAAAATGCCTTTCTATTTTACATTTGGATTTTTTAAAAAGGAGAGTTTGAGTTGGTAGAAGTTTTCTGTCCTTCAAAGAAGACGTGAACCAATTTTTTGTAAATAATATATAAATGTGATTTGACTTTGAATTTGAGAAGTACATTTCTTTATTTTCCTGTAAACAGGAGTGCCTTGCAGTAAGAACTCTTGATCCTCTCGTCAATACATCGAGCCTAATAATGAGAAAATGTTTTCCCAAAAATCGTCTTCCTTTACCAACTATTAAAAGTGCTTTCCATTTCCAACTCCCAGTTATTCCTGCCAGTGGTCCTGTGGCTCAGCTGTACAATTTACCTCCTGATGGTATGGAGATTTTATAGTACTTTGAGTATGCCTAATTTTGCTTTATGGAAGGTGGTATCAATTGCACTTTTTTGTGTTGTCTGCTAAAAGGACTCTGAGACACTTCTCAATGAGCAAAGGGTCTGTGACTGTTGCTGTGGAGCACCAATTTCTAATGTTAAGTTTAATGTGATAGGAATTTTGTCCAGACACATGTAGTTATAAAATAAAAGAGGAAAGAAGGACTAAAGGGTGATGTTCACTAAACTCTGAAGTGTTAAAGAATAGGCTGTATTCAAACTGAAATGGTGTCTGCTTTCAACTCATGTAGTGTATACATTCTCCTATGTGAAACATGTTGTAGTGTACATCCTGTCTTACAGGAGCATGTATCCTTTCTTTCTCCTACTCTGATAAATTAGCATGTGATGAATTAGGTAAATGTGTGCCATTTGAAGCACTGGCTTTTTTATGTTATTGCGGTTATTCCTTCATTTGCATGATGAGAAAATAGAGCTGCTTTCTTGGATTGTTGAAGTCTCTTGGAAAACATTGTACTGCAGACCATTTATACAGTTCTTTGTAGGAAATTGGTTCATCCCATTGTGAACACCTTTCGTTATTTTCAGATAATTAATGCATGTTCTGATAAGGTGAAACAGCTTCAGACCTGGTGAGCAACTAATGAAGTTGCTGTCAGAAAGTTACTCTAAAATGAAGGGCCAAAGTCAGCTTATTACTATTTTTTATTCATGATCTCTCCTGAAACAAAATGTGATCATAGTCTGAAAGAAGTAAGCTATCCTATTGGGGTTCATGTGGATCAGACTCCAGTAATTCAAAGATCCTTTATGTCTTGTCCTCAAGGTAGAAAATAGATCAGAAGTATGTTTCAAAACCCACAGAAATTAAATCTCTGCTTAATACAGTAGATTGGTACTGTATAATACCTGTTTTGAAACATCCTAGTTTACTAAAGTGAACTAATGATATGTTTTTTAATAGGTTTGTTATCTGTTATAGAAGGAAGTGAAAAACCTAAGGAAATAGGATACACAGTGCTTTAAAAGAGAAAAGTTCTGCATTAAAAGACATATGGAATGTCAAGGAGGGGTGGGTAGAAGTCTGGCTTTATTAAATGTATAATCTTGTTTATAGTCTATATATACTATATAGTCTTATACTAGTCTTGTATAGTATTGTGAAAGCAGTACATGTAGTCATTCTGAGTACACTACAAAATCAGTGTAATTTGTAAACCCCCGATTGAGCCTTTCAATGACAATCAGCAAATTTCCCGCATGGAAAACACTAAGAGAAAACTCAACCAAATCCCTCCAGCACTAGTTTACTAGTTGGTTTTCACATTTTTTTCAAGGAGTAAGTGAAAAAGAAAATAAACACAGAACACAGAAAATGTTTTTTGAGCATGTATCATTGGATTAAATGTATGACCTGCCTTACAAAACCGTTTTGTATTGTAGTGGATGATGTGGTAGATGAAAGTGATGATAATGATGATGCTGAAACAGAATCAGAAATTGAAACTGAAATTGATGATGACAAGGACCAACATTGTAAGGTTGGTAGAAAGAAAAATAATAGGTAAAAGTCAGGTATAGCAATTTCTTATTTAAGTTGCTTGAGTTTGGTATATAAAGACATTTTAAGTGTTAAAAACAGTTTGAGGAGATTTTCAGGGCAATTTCTAAAAAAAAAACATACTCAGAAACTTAAAGAAGGTGGGTGCTGCTTGAAAATATCAACCATTCTTGTTCAGATTGCTTCAGGGTTTTTATCAAACTTTGTTTGCTTCACACTTGATGTATCTGGAATGCAATGGAACAGAACCACAGATTTCTTTAGCAGTATTGTCTTCCTGACTTGTTCTTGTCTCAGCCTGCTTTTATCACATAAGCTGGTCTATATGTAGGAGCTGCTCTAACCTTTTCCAGCATTCTGGACTGGGATTGACTAGATCAATGTTTCAGCAAGGTAGCTGAAGTGCAGCCAGCTGTAGTGGTAAACATCATACCTCTCACTGTTGTGCCACTTAGGGAAGATATTCTGTTCTCCAGCTGCCAGCTGGGATGTGGATGGTTGTTTGGTCAGAACTGCCTTATTCTGTATTTTTAGCTTATGTGTATTTAGGAGTTAATAGAATTGTCTGTTTGTGAACTGAAAAGACTTATTTTATTCAAGAATCTCATGAGCCCTGAGGAGGGAGTATCTTCCATAGAACCAGTGTTGCATTGTCATTGCAGTCAGATGAAGTCTTCACATTCCAAGATCCGTTAGTGGGAGTATGCACAGATTTCATGTAAAATCTGATATCTGTGTATAATAAGTTTGGATGAAAGTTTGGAAGAAAATGGAGATGTTTGTAATAGTGCTGTTGAAATGGAGGCTTAGGCATACTAATAATACTGAGCAGTCTAAATCTTCATGGTGAAAGCCGCAGTTCAGTTAATTTTGAAATAGTGGTATTTTATCTTTTTAAAGCATGTCTGTGTCAGAAGTAAAGGTGAATGTTTCAGATTAATGGTGTAGAAGTTAATTAATTTTGGATGCAAGATTAATTTATTCTGGTGATCTTTCAGAATGATGATATTGAGACTGATATTAATAAACTGAAACCTAGACAGGAGTTGGGAAGATCCATAGAAGAACTGAAAATGTATGAGCAATTTTTCCCAGAACTTTCAGAAAACTTCCAGGTAAAGTATATGATTCCCAGGATATTTCTGGCCATGTTAGGTTGACTCTGGAATATACTTTGATGTTCTTTTTTGGGTGGATAGTTCCCCTAACCAATAATCATGAATCTGCAGTTCCAGACCTACATGTGGGAGTACTTTATCCTAGGTTATTTAGTTAGGTGTTATGGTTGCTTCAGTTTTATTGAAAAGGGCAGTACTGTGGGTAGATGTAAAAGAAAAGTGTTTTCTGATGCCTGATTATTGCATACAGCAGAAAGTCAAACCGTGAAGAAGGACATGAGATTTCTGAGAATGCTTCATTGTATTAGGCATCTCCTTAAATGCTGTGCACCTACTTAAAATAGGTGGTTAAAGTACCTGGGCAATTGCATTGACTTCATACTTTGTTATTAATTAACTACTTGTTACTGCTTAAGGCCCTCTTGTAAAAGATGAAACTTTGTTTCTCTGATGCTTTATAACAGCTGTCACTTTCTAAATTACACTTAAAGCAAGGAAAGCGAAATGTTTATAATCTACATGAAACTTGGGAACTGTTTTGGTTTTTTAATAATGTTTTTATTTATTTTTTCACTTTTTTTTTTTTTAAGGAATGGGACTTAGTTTCCAAGGAACCAAAGCCTTTCATACCTGATACAAATTTGAGCGGACCTATTGTTGTTCCTACAGCCGGTGAGGAGCATTCTGCTGAAGCAAACCTGTCAACAAAAGGAGTTGCTCTAAAGGAGTGCAATCCTTTATTGACAGAGGAATGCAATAGAAGGCCAGTGTTTCTGGAACTACCAAAGAAAGATGACATGAAAGACAGTAGTTTACATCAGCAAAATATGCTTCCATCATGCCAGTGTCTAAGCCAAGAAATTGTGAAAGGCTTGGACAGAATCAGTCTCCAGGACAGTACAAAAAACGATCAATATTATGGTACAGGGTGTGTAGTAAAGAAGGAAGGCAAAGCTAGCCTTACCACACTTGCTTGTAGTAAATCCTGTGAGCATGTTTCACCCTGTGGAGGTAGTCTCTTTGAAGGATCATCTGTCCAGTTGGGAAAACTCTGCTGCACTGGAGTAGAAGCAGAGGAGGAGGAGGAGGAGGAGGATTCCAGATCTAGCTCACCAGGAGAACATGTCATGCTTCAAGTTTCTGATGTATCACCAGTTCATGATTGTGATCTGTATCTTGAAATGGTGAAGTACACAAAGTCTATTCCGGAATACTCAGAAGTGGCCTATCCAGATTATTTTGGCCATATTCCACCCCCATTTAAGGAACCTATTCTGGAAAGGCCGTATGGGGTGCAGAGGTGAGTTGCCATACTCCTTTTTTTGTTATTGTTTTCATTCCTTTGAGAAACAGTGTTGAGGATGAGATTAACCTGAGGATCTCCAGACGTCCCACCCAACCCTGACCATGCTGTGATTAACAAGCCGTGTTACACTGTTTGCTTTGGCATCTAAAACTGTTTCCAGTGAAAAGCAGTTTGAAGGTGAGTAGGCATTGACCAGTGCAGAGCCATATGTGATTATGTAATTGCTAATTCTGGAATTCAATTTCTAAATATGAAATTCAGTTTATAGTCTCTGCCTTCCTTCCATTTCCCATGTAAATTTTGTCGTTTGCAGAATAACAAACCACCCTACAAAACTCCACCACCAACCAAAAAAATCCTCCATCACCTGAATCTCCTTTCTGGTCTTAGCCAAGATAGGACAGTTAATAGTTAAGATTCTTCACCTCTTTTCTCTGCTGAAGTAAAAATCTGTCTTTCAGGGAAACATAGTGGAAAAAATTAAATAGTTAAAAAATTAATACACTAAAGTGTTTGGCTTTAGTGTTCACAGAATAAGAGAATTTGGAGGTAACAAGTGCAGAGGATGTAGTTTGTCTTAGGTCCTGCAGAATGACATACAACAAAAACACATCAACACATCCTTTTATTTCTTCACTGAGAGAAAATAGAAGATGATGAAGAGTGATGAGATTCTTAAGAATAGTTTGCAGAAGTGGTGTGAAGAGCTGGCTGATATACATAATGAGTTACTAGCATATACATGTGAGTACACTAACAGAACATGTAGTAGTAGCTGTGAGACGTCTCCACTTGCCTAATTTTGAGATTGAATGCCTTTGCCTTTATACTCACAACTATAACCAACTTCATGAGTTTCTTTGTGTTTATATTCTTTATATTTAGATATTGAAATGCTTAAGAGATAAAGTGTCTCTAGGTGGTTGAATGAAAATCCTTCAGCTGTTTCACACAAGTAATGAAAAAGTGATCTTTGTAGTGAAATGACAAATGCTGAAACACCAGTGACATAATTAATATATTGTTCAGTGTTAAAAGAGGAGAATCTTCCCTAGCAGTTTATTTATTAGATAGATTCAGCTGATTTAGAAGGGAGATAGTCTTGAGTCAGGAATCTCCTAAGAACTCCATTTAAGAAAATCTTGCAAATCCTTATGTATGTTTTTGTAGCAATTAATAATTCTTAATTTTCCTGAATAGAACTGAGTGAAGTTCAGATACAATTTGTTACTGCAGTGTTCATTGCTAGATATAAAGCATTGGAAAAATAAACGTCCTGGGATAAGACTGGGATAGGATAAGACTGATTTCTAGACCATGAAGATAATTTCAGTGTATATTTTAACTTTAAATTGTTTTATTGTTGTTGTATTTTTTATGTTGAAATAACTTTTTGAGGTCTTGTATGAACAAGAATGAAATTCCAGGTAATATGGCTAAACATGAATCAAAAATCCTGCATCACATTTTTAGGGAACACTGTTTTAAGAATTCAGTTTTCTACAAACAACTCAGTCTTGTTACTGCAACATAACAAACTTCTGAGAAGGGAACTTGTATAAAAAGGGCGTAATCTTTTTATGATTTCCTAGTTTATAGTGGATTGTAAAAATTAGTTTGGTGGAGGACATGGAAAAACTTTAAAGTCTTTTGTAAAGCTGTGTCCAAACACTTGACATTCAGTGTGATTTATGTTCTCTCTAATGTAAGCAGTTAGCTTACTGCTCATTGGGTAAGACTTATTTAAAAAATAAATGGTTGCTTTAATCTATCCATGTAATTTGAGAAAATATTGTGTGGGGTCTAAGGTATGACTTCATGGATTTTCTTCCTACTTTTAATAGAACAGTGTGGGGTTTGGGGCTTTTTTTTTTCAGTCTTGCAATGTGCCAGGAGATTAAATGTTTTTGAACTTACGCTTTGGAGTGCTTTTTCTTCCTCTTTTAAATTTAGTAGCATGTAATTATCAGTAAATACCTCACCAATATATTATGGATTGGATAAATGAAATTGGTAATACCTGAAGTGTTTTATACAACTCTATCTTTCTAGGAAGAAAACTATTATATAGTAAAATAACTTATAAATTTGGAGTTTCATTTCTACTTCTTTCTATTCCTTAAAAGTTTAGTTGGGTTGCATTTTTTTTCTGTACACTTAGGTGTTTTCTAATCATCAGGATCCACAAAGGAGTCATCTCTAAGCACAGGGCTCACATCAACAGTGTTGTTCTCAATTTTTTTTTCCCTTTAATTTTCTTTAAATAGCTTATCTTCATTTTTTGGAATGTGAAAATATCTGCTACTAATTTTCCTTCTCATGAGCATCTAGAATACTCTTTCTGCTTTGCTTTCTTCTACACTGGTTATTATAATGGTATTTAAATGCCATTATTATTTATAAAATACTGATTATGGGTTTTCATTGATGGATTTTGTCTTGCAAAACTCCTGTGATATTAGGAAGTGTTATGACATTTTAGAGCTAAGGCATGCCAAGATCAAATGAGTTTTCTAAGTTCAAGTGTAAGGTCAAAAATCTGCAATTCTGTCCTGAGCTGAACCAATTCAGATGGATTGTGGTGCGTCAGCCTTGTTAAAATGCTGCCAGTACCTTGAACTTGTGACTTCATTTCTTTTTCTGTTAATTTTAATATGATAAAATGTGCTAGGGTTGTGCACTTACCTTCTGTTTCTCATTTGTTAACAGTATTTATTTTAATTAAATTGAGAATTTCCAGCCTGAATATACTTTAGCTTTCTGTTTCTGTATTCTTCATTGTTAATCTGCCTCCTTTTCTTCTTATTGCAGGTGCTGTGCAAGCTTTTCCACACAGCTCTGCCAATATATTTCATTCTTGAACTGCAACCCATTCTTACTTTTCCAAGCCAGGACCTAGATACTGCCAATTGTGCAATGGTTCTATGACCTGGATAAGCACACACCTGACATTTGGCTGACATCACCAAATTCTTTCTTATTTGTTACGTAGTCGATAAATGAACCTAGATCTCCAGAGGTGAAAAGCTAGTTCACTAACACACTCACTGTACAACCTACTCCCTAAAACTCTTTAATTTTGATTATAGTAGGATTCATGTAAATTACTAATGTTATCAAGTGTTGTCATGGATTAAAGCATTAACATAAGTAATGTTTGCGTAATTTCTGCTTCTGTTATAAAGTATGAAACTGCATTTTTTTCCATCAGATAGAACCCAGTGAGTTGTGTGCATGAAAATTCAGTTCCCTCACATGCAGATACTGGATTCAGTCAGCTCTGAATGCAGGTGTTTAAACTTAAGTACACCTTGAGTTTGCGCACATAAGTGGGGGTGAAGCTGAGGTCTGTCTGAATTATACCACTGTCTTCATGTCAACTTTGTTAGTTTTCTTATATGAGCCAATTCCTCTTATGTGATTGGAAACAGTAAGTGACAATTTAAATGAGAACTCGGTTTTCTTTTTTAGGACAAAAATCTCTCAAGATATTGAAAGGCTGATTTATCAAAATGACATTATAGATAGAGTTGTGTATGACCTTGATAATTTGAGGTAAGTTTTTACCTTTCTGTAAGCAATATTCCAGTAATACTCTAAGCCAGTTCTACTTTCTTTGTGATGTGACTTATAATATTTACAGCAGATTTCATACAGTTTCATGTGACATAACAACGTTTTTGATATCCAGCCTGTATTTGGAGGAAGGATCAAAGTAGCTTCTAAATTGCTGAGTGACAACTAAAAGGAAGCTGTATGGTTTAGCTAAGTTTGTTTCATTCATTTTGGTCTCTATTTTTACTCATAGTTGTTCTGTACCAGAGGAGGCAGATGTTTTGAAGTTTAATTCTAAGTTTGAATCTGGAAACCTGCGCAAAGTTATTCAGATCAGAAAGTAAGATATTTCATCTCTACTTTTGATAGTTTAGGCCTTTTATTTCTGCTTCTTACGACCATTGATATGTTTTTGTTAATTTTCAGAAATGAGTATGATCTAATTCTGAACTCAGATATAAATAGCAATCATTATCATCAATGGTTTTATTTTGAAGTCAGTGGAATGAAAACTGGCATTGGTTACCGGTTTAACATCATCAACTGTGAAAAGTCAAACAGTCAGTTCAACTACGGTAAGATAGGTTTCCCATACTTTGAAAAGAAATATGTAAAAATACCTGTACTAATCAACTTAGCTGTTTCCTTCCCTCTACAGGATTAGCAGTATTCATGTTGTCAGTTTAAATTCTTTATTTTAATAGTACTGCTAGAAAATGTTTTGACAGCTAACTGAAAAGAAAAAATGCATCTTAAACCAAGGGCTGTTCGTTTTTAAAATGAAGTTTTGCTGTGAGGCCAAAGCAGAAGAAATTTACTGATAAGTGCAACTGCAATTGTCTTCGGGCCATTGGGCAGAGAGGACAACAACAAAACCTGTTGATTCACACAGATCTAGAAGAATGACAGTTGTTATCATTAATCCATTTCTGCTTAGGGCTAGATGGGAATGTAAGCAGAGACATTCCAAAACAGTTTTGTCTTATTGATGGTAAGGAAAAATAAGTCTAGTTTGAAATGCTGGGATTCATAAGTGACCATTGCTGTCTCTAGTAAGTAGAGTTTGCAGTGTGTGCCTCATTCAATGGTTTACAGATGACTGACTGAAAATACCTTTCTTCCTCTTGTCTGGGACTGTGCATGTAGTGTGTGTGTCACTCAGTTTATAACTGTTTGTTATTTTCCCACTGTATATTTTGAAATCTGTCCTTTAAGAAGGAAGAAATTCCTCCTCCCACCTCCAGCCTCAAACTGTTGTTACCAAGTAATATTGTATTCTCCTTTGTCCTACACTTCATGCGCATTGATAAAGTCGCAGAACCCTAGGTAGTTTGACCAGTAGTAAGATACTTTGAAGTTACTTACTAATCTTCATTAATCAGCTTAGATTTTTTTTTATGTTGTGTATATTTAATTAATAGTTTCTTTTGAGTTTTTTAACACACTGACTGAATCAGTGCGGTTGGCTAATTATCTAACAAATACATTATACTCAATTAGTATTACTCTGACTTCATATTAAGTATTCAGATTAAGTTTACTCTCAAAAAAGTAGATTTGAAAGAATTATTTTTAAAAAATTGTCCAGAAACATCAGTTATTTTTCAGTTATCTGCATGAATTGTATCAATTTTTTGTGTTCTCTGTGCAGTCTTTCTGTAGTGTGAGTTGGATGGAGTGGAACTGAAGACTGCTTGTAGTCTACCATTCATGCAAACCTCAGCTTTCATTTAAACATTCCGTTTTGGTCTTCCATAAGTCTCACTCTTTTCTATAGTTGTTTTTTTCTAAAAATCAGCAATCTTTTGTCACCTGGGTTAAACAGCACACAGTACAATACCCAGGCATTGATGAAAATGCAAATGCACTCTGATAGTGAGTAAATAAGTAGAGGTAATTTGTAGACCTGTATGTAAGTGTTGATGTGGTCCATTACTGCTAATATGTTTCTGTTTAATGGTAAACATTAAAGTGAGATTCATTTCTTCTTTCAGGTATGCAGCCCCTCATGTATTCTGTTCAGGAAGCACTGCGTTCTCGACCATGTTGGACTCGTGTTGGAACAGATATTTGTTACTACAAGTAAGTAGACACACAAACCAAACATACAGCTGATCTTACACTGAAGATTAACATGAGGTACAATTTTTGAGAAGTACTTGTTTCTGCATTTTATAGTTCTATGTTAATCTATTGTGAAGAGGGTTTTTTTTCTGAGTTACTGCAGAGAGTAATATATGTGATAGAAATATACAGGATCTCATTTTGTAAGCACACTACTAATATTTAAGCTGTTCATATTTTATGCTTTTCTTAGAAATTGAACACTGTTTCTGGGAAGCTTTTAAGGGAAAGTATATATGACATGCTTACTTGAAATCTCATTAGTAACTTCCAGTAATACTGACCTCATGGTCCTTGTGATGAGACTTCTGTAATATATGGTGGAATTACTGTAGAGGAGTTCTAAAACACGGGATGAGAATGTGCAGTATATCAATATGTAATCCTTCTTGGTTGGTAGTTGTTTGCTTACTTTTTTGTCGTTTTTTGTTTATTTTGTTGCTTGTTTGTGTTTGCTCACCTTTTATCAATGTGAATGAATGTGTGTATCACTGTTATAATAAAATATCTTTAAAGCTGATGGAAACATGTATTTAACCTGTATCTACATAGATGAGATACAGTCACTAAAAATCCTTCTGACTCTTAGAATGTGTGTTCAGAAATAATCAATAGTATGAAAAAAAATTACTCTAATGTGTATATTACCTTCATTTTTTGGTTTAGAAATCACTTTTCAAGAAGTTCAATTGCTGCTGGGGGCCAGAAAGGAAAATCCTATTACACAATTACATTCACAGTGACTTTCCAACATAAAGATGATGTGTGCTACTTTGCTTACCATTATCCATATACATATTCAACTTTAAAGGTGAGAAGCTCATAATCTGTTACATAAATGAGTATTTACAATATAGTGTAATATATAGCGTTCATGACCGAATTACTTCTATGTCTTTTTATGGAGTTCAAAATTCTCCTTACAAGGAAGAATTTTCATAATATTAGTGTTTAGATTGACAAAATGTGTAGGTTGCTCTAATGAACAGTCCTGGGAAAAATAAAATTGATGCTTACAGGCTAAACAGGTTTTCTGGGTATCAACAAGATGATTATGTGATTGGAGCATCTTCCTTATGAGGAAAGACCTCAAGGAGAGAAGACTGAGAGGGTACTCATCAATGCCTGGAAGTATCTGGAAGGGTGGGTGTCAAGAGGATGGATCTAGGCTTTCCTTGGTGATGCAAATAAGTGGGACAACTTCTTTACTGTGTAGATAACCAAGCCCTGGAACAGAATGCGCAGAGAGGTGGGGGAATCTCCATTCCTGGGGAGTTCAAGCATTGTCTGGACACAATTCTGTGCAATGTGCTATAAGATGGCTCTGCTTGAAACAGGGAGATTGGACCAGATGGCCCACTCTGGTCCCTTTCAACCTTATGCATTCTGTGATTCTGTGATAATTGACTGGAAGCAATGCTGTTCTACATTTACTTTTTGACAATTAAAGCTGCTGTAACTAAGATAATTAGAGATTTTTGTAGGTTTATGAATTGCTTAAAGAAGTCTTCTGAAGCTTTTAATACTAAGCAAAATTCATTTTGCTTGAATGTCTCTTGTTTGCCTCTGTCACAGCAATGAAAGCAAAACAGAGGGTTCAGTGGCCAGTGTATAGGAGCTTTAAATGCAGCTTTTCACTAAACTGTGCCAGCTTTTCAAAGAAGTACCTGTTAAGAGATATAAGCAGCTGCTGCTTCCAGCAGCTCCTCGTCCTGGAGATTTCTCCTGCCCAGCTGCTGGAGGCCAGCCAAGGCACCTGGGCGTCTCTGTCCCAGGCTGGTGGACATGGCTGCTGCTTTCCTGTTTGCTTATATATTCACATGCAAGTCTGAGTATGAGTCCCAGAGAGAGAAAGAGAGTTATGCACACACACTTGTGCATGCCCACTTGCCTGGGCAGGGCTGGCCACATGGACTGGCACAGACAAGCTGCACCCCTGTGTAACTCTACTGTGACTTGTGTAACAGTTAGAGACACCCCATCCTCCTCTGCAGATGGTGTGGATTGCTGTTCACTTGTGAAAGTACAAACCAGCTTACTCTCTAGAATCACAAGCATGTTTGTGGAACAGTGGTATGGCTCATCCATGCCATAGCCCTGCCTTGATCTCAGGTCTCTCTTACCTGCTGTGTGGGCCTCCATTTTGCAGCCTAGTCCTGATGCTCACTAGCAAACAGATGTGTGCACTTGCACACTCATCTTAGAGGCACTCTGCACTTGTGGCTCTGCCCAGATGCCAGCATGGACTGTCTGCCTGCTGGATACCCTGCTCTTGACCTGGGGCCCATACTCACTGGGGAGTTCACCTCGAAGTTTACTGGCAAGTTGCACATGTACCCCTACACACACCAGCTGCAGGGAAGATGCATATGCTTGCCCCCTCCACCCTGATCCCTAGCAGCTGTTAGGAGGCACATGGTCTTGTAACCTATGTTCCTGGTTCAGGTTTTGTTACTGAGAAAGTCAACCCTTGTTGTCCCACCAGATGTGTTTTGATGGACACACTGTTCTTGCCTCAGTGGTTGGACACTAACACCTTTATCCACTGTGATTGCTGGCAGTGAGACATTGCCTTGCTTCCTTGCTGACACCATTGACTTAAGAGTGTCTGCAATGCCTACAGCTCCAGCTGCTGGAGTCTTGCTTTGAGTCCATCAATTGCTGGGACATAGACGATGGTATCCACAGAGATGCTCCCAAGAGGTTGGCTTCGCCAGCTACTGATGCTGAGACCCTTGTGCATTCCAATAGTTGACCCTGAATTGACTTAGACCTGTCCTTTTAGTTGCACTAGTCCACACAGCACTTTGATGCAAAGGGCAGAGAGTAAGGCTGCTCAAGAGATGGCTAAGAGCATACTGTAGGAATCAGATGCTTGAGTTTTGTATAGTACCACACCCCCCTCTTCAATGCCCCAAATTAATTTGGTTCCTCTTTATCAGGTGATTCTCTTCAAGTCTTTGTCTGTAGATTCTTAATGGCCTGTTTACTGAGAGACTGGTGACCTTGGGCTTTGCTATGGTCTGTTACCGTAGAAGTTACATCTCAGCTCTCTGTCACCCTCTGTGTATTGATTCTTCTTTTACTTATTACTACTGTCTGCAGTGAAAAGGTCCCTGATCACATAGCCTTACTGAAGCAGAGATTCTTACTTTACATACGCCCTTATAGTATCCATGTACAATAATTCACCCTCTTTTCCTTCCTCTTTCTGAAAGCAGTTGGAAAACCAGACTCTGTTATTCAGTCAGAGATGTAAAAAATGGTATTTCAAGGTCAGAAGTATCCTGGAAACCTGAACATTGTTTAGAACATCTAAAATAAAGATCTGTTAAATAGTACCTTTGAAATATGCTGTCATATGTGACTGCAAAGGATTTGAAGTATTTTTTCATTATTTTTGGGATGAAGATGCATCTTAGGAAGCTGGAATCTATGCACAATCCTCAACAGATATATTTTCGACAAGATGTTCTCTGTGAGACCCTGGCTGGCAACAGCTGTCCATTAGTCACTATTACAGCCATGCCAGAGTCCAATTACTATGAACATATCTGTCAGTTCAGTAAGTATAACTCTTCTTTCTCATCAAGGGAAAATAATGTAAAACTGGGTATTTGAAGAAAAAATTTAGTCTTAACCATTATGCAATCTAAAAACAACAATGTAAGATAAGGTTAATGAATTTTGTGAAACTAAGAGGCATCAGTATTCAGGATTTGCTTTGTATTTAATAATACTTATTTGTGGTAGTCAAACAAAGATGTGTATCTTAAAATGTACAAGTATATACTCATGTATTTTAAACTTCCGCTGCTAGGTTTGTACATTACATTTTGCAGAGAGCACTTCTTGGAAAAGAATACTGGACAAGTAACTTTTTTCTTAATGTGCTATTTTAAGAAGATTAAAAAGGTTATTTTCTTGTCAAAAAAATCTTTCATAAAGCTAACATCTAGCTGCTGTGATTTGAAGTGAGTTTTTGCCATTTTGTGATTTGTTTATCCCCTTTTTCTTGGTTATTGGGGAAAAAAGTCATGAAAGTCATACCACAACTGCCAGCTCAAATTATTTGTGTAATTACCTGATCAAATTTAAAGCTCCATTGTGATAGTTCTGTAATTAGCAGACCTTCCAAAAATATTGTGGCAAGCTTTATCAGCAGTACCCATACTCAGCAATACTCAACTTAGAAATGTTTTTTGCATTGCAATAAATGCAGCAACCTCTTGGCTCTTTCTCCAATCAGCAAACTGTTCTTTTAGCTTAAATAATGTTTTGCAATTTCTGTGAATATCTCTTTTAGGGAATCGTCCTTATATATTCCTGTCTGCTCGTGTACATCCTGGAGAGACTAATGCCAGCTGGGTTATGAAGGGAACACTGGAATACCTTATGAGCAATAGTCCAAATGCGCAATGTTTAAGGGAATCTTACATTTTCAAAATTATTCCCATGCTCAATCCAGATGGTGTCATCAATGGAAAGTAAGAATATATTTACTCACAAATATTTAACCTGTACTCTAATTCTTTGCATCAATATTTAGAAATTAATAATCTAAACTAATCCTGCAAAGATACAAATGCAGTACTTAATATAATAAAAAGCAACAGACACTTGCAAGATTGCTAGAATTTTTGGCTTCTTAAAAGGCAGTTACATTTCTTCACAGATTCAGTTTTACAGGAATATTTTCAGTTGTTCATGGATGATAATCATTCCTACGTGATTTGACATGACACTTTAATTGTCTGTCTGTCTTGGATTTGTGTAAGAGTGTTATATGGGACCACACCTGAATTTAGGAAAAGCTAAACAAGTTTATGGTCTACATGAAAAAAAAGTGCCTTATATTTGAAAAAGCCTTTTACATAATTTTTAAAAAAAGGTGAGAAGTCGAGATGTGCAAGAGAAAGGGTAAGAGAGTATTCTGGTTTGATTGAAGTTATTAATAGAAGTTATTTCAATTGCTATGCTTTTCTTAATAAATTAAAGGGATATTTCAGAATCTTTTGAAACTCCTATGAGTAAACATTGAGCAGTCTACATTTACTTGGTTGCAGGGAGTATATATGAAATGGAAATTTTGCTATGGTTTCTCTTCATCTATTTTAAAAGGTTTTGTGAACAAAATAATAAAAATAAAACTAATTACAGTAGAACTTTGTATATGTAAAAGAATGCATATACTAGAACATGTGTAATTAAATAATCCAGATTACAGGGGCAATTAAGAAAGCTGTCCCAGCAGACATGGTCTAAAGGCAAATGTAGTGAAGATGACTGCATGAGCATGAAATCCTCCAAGTTTAAAAGTTCTTACTGATAGCTGACTAAATAGGGAGATGATCTTTTTGTTTGCTGGGTTGTTTGGGGTTTTTTTTGTCCTTGTCTTTCTCACAGCTCCTTGTCTCCTAATAATTTCATATTTCAAGTATTAGGTTTCTAGTTGACATTAGTCTTTAAATTACAGAAGACACCAAAATTGTATATGAAATTATTGATTTTTAACTAGAATCTGGATAGAATTGCAAGCCTTCAGTTTCAACAGCAAATAAGTAAAATTATAGTTGACTTCACATAAGAGGCTACTTCTAATTTACTTTTAGAATTTCTGTAACATAGCTTAAAACACCCCAATCATTTCTATTATTTGGCATGTTAGAAAATTGAAGTTTGTTTCTTGCCAGACTCCTTCCAAAGAAGCAGTGGTGACGAGGAAAACTTGAGGTGGGGGGGGGGGCTTATTTAAAAAGTATGATAATACAGACTACATCATGCGTTTTTCCACCCCCCCCACAATAGCCACCGTTGCTCTTTAAGTGGAGAAGATTTAAACAGACAGTGGCAAAATCCAAATCCAGATCTGCATCCCACTATTTACCATGCTAAAGGGTTACTGCAATATCTGGCTGCTATAAAACGTTTGCCTTTGGTAAGTATGTGTGTGTAAGCAATTCTGAATCTTTTTAACTTTGTCTATGTAGCTAGTCTATAAATTAAACATTTTGATATGGTCTTGTAAACCATGTCACACTTAAATTTGATTTTGAGAACTGGTCTTCTGCAAACCTGTAGATGTAAATCTATTACATTGGCTAGGCTAGAAGGTTAAACCTTCCTTAGATGCATCACACACTTTTTGTCTTAACGCATGAGTTAATTATATAAGGGATTGTGCTGCCTAATACTTTGGAACATTCAACAGTACAAATAAAAAAGATTGTCTTTCTCTTACTTTCCTAAAACGTTAATTCTGAATGCCTTGGGTTTATTTTGCCAAATGATTTATTATAGGTCTACTGTGATTATCATGGTCATTCTCGTAAAAAGAATGTATTTATGTATGGCTGCAGCATCAAAGAGACAATGTGGCGTACAAGTGCTGCCTCTCGTGACCTGGTGGAAGACCTTGGTTACAGGGTAAGTTTGACATTTGTACTTTTTATTTAGCATGGATTTGGAACATACTTTTAGTATACAATAGTATCCTGATCTATCCTATCCAAATAATGACTCTGTAGCATAAGCAGACTTATTTAAAATAATTTCTTTAGTTTGTGAGTGTACTTCAAAGAACACTTCATGAAGTGTGCTTTGAGCTTTAAACATTGTACATTGTTTTGGGGTTTTTTTTGTTG
Source organism: Alaudala cheleensis (assembly GCA_013398995.1). Classification (NCBI taxonomy): domain Eukaryota; kingdom Metazoa; phylum Chordata; class Aves; order Passeriformes; family Alaudidae; genus Alaudala; species Alaudala cheleensis. The sequence goes on along the minus strand of VWYE01023028.1, from coordinate 55,603 downwards.
TTTCTTTACACCAATAGTTACTTTTTTTGTGTTTAATATGACTTTTATTGAAAACAGATGGAAACTATGCTTCTGTGCATTTATAATTACAGATTAAAAAACAAGGCATTGACGCATAGCAAACAATATTTTAGTGACAAGGCAAAAAAGAAACGGAATTATTCTGAGAAATACTTATTTTTGTATATGGAAATAGGCAAGATTCCTTTTTATTTATTCCTTTATATAAAGATGTGTAATTAAGACATGTGCCACTAATTAGGTATACATATAAACTTGCACAACACATTCTTAGCATTGTATAAGCTTTCAAAAATGTCAAAAATTTAGAGAATTACTTGTTTCATGGAATAGTGTCTATTTCTTCTGTGTCTCCCTCCACTGCTGCCTCATGGGAACTGCAAACCTATGTGACCTACAGGCATCCAGGCCCCGTGTTTTTCTGAAATTATTCAGAGTTAAGCTTTGAAAGCATATGACTGTGTGTTAAAACACTTGCTATGCATCCTTTAGTGTGAATGAGTACAGATGCTTTCTGATTTCTTTTCCTCTTTAAATCTACCTCACAAAAAAAAATAAAAATCTATGGCTTCTTGATTTTCTTGTGTGATTTCCTGGATGTTGAGCCAGATGCCAATCACTTCTGCTGCTCAAACACATTTATGTGTGGTTTTGCCACTTCAGCCTGCACAACAGTAGACAATAAGGGCTGTTGGAAAAAGCCTTTCATTTTCAAAAAGGTGGACTGAAATGTTTGGGCAAGCTTACACTAATGGGTTATGTATTACTACTGAAATAATAAATTTGAAACAGTCATGTGTTTCTTCTTAACTGACAAAAAAAAAGCCTGGAAAGAACAGTCCTTTAGCATTAATATAATACAGATTTCTGTATGACCCTTTCACTGAAGCTGTCATGTAAACAGTTATACTGAACTTAGATTCACATGCTTGAAGTGAAATATGGACCTAGTGCTTTGCTGAACACGAATTTTATGTGTTAATAAAGTACTGCTTTTGTTAGGTCTGTAAATGGGATTTTTGAAACAGTCTGCAGTTGAATGAAATACTTATGTGGATTAGGTAGTATGCTTAATTTGAGCAATCTTAGCTTGGTGGGTTAGGAAGGGTTGGTGATCAGCTGGAGAATTCTGTTGTATCCTAAACCTTATTCACATGACCAACAATTTTAGTGACTGAACCTAAAAAAAGGGATTTTAAAAACTAGAAAAAGGCCTGAAGACACTGTCACTCTAACACACTCTCAAAAATTGTGAATTTTGAAAACACAAGATGGAGAATTGTTTCTTTCTTGTTTTCTTAATTCAAAATGCACCACATTTTCTGGTAGTGGTTTACAAATTACTTGGTCCCTTTTCACCTCCTTCCATATGGGAAGTAAAAGAATTACTGTATTTTTCAAATTACTGTCCTGCAGGCACTCCCCAAGATCCTGAGTCAGACTGCTCCCGCATTCTGCATGGGCAGCTGCAGCTTTGTAGTGGAAAAGTCCAAGGAATCTACAGCACGAGTTGTTGTCTGGAGAGAGATAGGAGTACAAAGGAGCTACACAATGGAAAGCACATTATGTGGATGTGACCAGGGCAAGTATAAAGTAAGAGGATACATCAGTTAAATATTTCTTACTTTTTAGTTTCTTCCCTTTGCATTGGTATCTTATTCTGTAACCCTGCTTGCTCAATTCTTGCTTGCTTTAAGCTTCTGAAACCTTTTAAAGTCTGGGTATGCTAATGTTAGGATGAAATGATACAATTTTCTACATTGTAGATTGCATAGCAATTATGCTTATGGGCTGTTTTAACAAGATTAATATTAATCATTGCTTGTAACACGTGTATGCATGTAGTTAAAAAACCCTAGAAGTGTTCTGCCCAACAGATTAGAATTGGGTAGTAGTAAATGCCAGTACTATAATAAAAATTACCTTTACATATGATGATTTCAGACTTCCCCATGGCAGATCATGGCTCTTCAACTTAGCAGTGTCCCTTACAGAATTTTCCCATATAGCTGGGAAAACAGGTCTGAAAATCAAAACACTTTCATATCGGGTTACCAGCACTACAAATTGCACATAATCTCTGAACTCACATAGTTGTGCGGCTTCTTGACTGAAAGTTTGTTTCTCTCCTTGAAAAGTGTTAACAGGGCTGCATATCTGAAAACAAAAGGTGACCCTGTTGGTAGTACCTCACTACTAGAAAGCATGCATGGAAGAAGTGGATTTCCTCTGCTTGAAAGTTGAGTTTAGGAATGCTAATCGAGAAAATGATCACAAGCCTCAAGTAAGGTGCTTGACAGAAAGAGGATCAAAAGGCTAGGTGGGACAGAAACACAAAAAGGGTTCAAACAAGATATATTTAGTATATTAATGTATGCTCCAACATCTGTGCTACACAGTGGGAAGACAGATATTTTGTCCAGAATTTCAGGCCTGTAAATACTACATTTTGTCAATTAACAACAGATGCATTCCTGCTGTTGTCAGAATATTCCTCAGATTACATTATTATAGAGCTTTAAAAAAAAAGAGAACTCATCCAATTTGCTTATTTTGAAATTTTGGAAAAACTCTTAAACATGGACCCTCGTGGCTTTAGCAGTGTTGCTACAGGAAGTACTTAAGAACAGTGAATTGAAGATAGTTTGTGGACAAACTTTCAAGATGCTTAAACCTCCAAAGCTATTCTTCAGTAATGAAAGAAAAACATGGCTGAATTTTGTGGAAGAATCATTTGCTCAAAGGAAGAGCATTCTTTATGTCATATAAACTAGCTGATGAGACCAAATTACTGTTCTGCCATTCATTTTATGGAGTAAAGCAGTTTGTGAGCTCTTTGTCATCCTCTGAACATAGAGGAAGATCCCTAATTTTTTCTTCACTGTGGTAATGCTCCGACTTACTAAGAAATTATATCTACAACATCAACATGAATGGACTTAAGCAAAGAGCTGCATTTCTCCAGTGAGAAGATGAAAGAGATTAAAAGGCTTAAGCTCAGGATTTTCAGGGGGGCTTTTTTTGGTTTAGTTTATTTGGGGGATTTATTTTGTGGAAGGAGTAGGGCCTGCCAATAAATTCGTGGTATAAATTAGATTACATATGTCATAATATGTTATTTCAAAACAGAGAAGTTGAACTATAGCAATTCCCTTCCTTCCTACTTCCCATCCTAAAGGACGTGGGAGTTCAGATCTGAGGGATGGAAACATAGAAGTCTGAAACAGTTTGCTAGTCTTATTCTGATTTGGCATTCTTGCCAAATTTTGTCCAAAGCAAGAAGAGGATTACTTAACAATTTTGTTCTTTGTGGAAGGAATACTGAGTCTTTGCTGAAGCTGAACATGATTTTTCTTTTTATTGTAATTTATTGTACTTGGACAATGATGAATCTAGACTATTTACAGCCAGGAAGCTGTTGAGCTAAAGTTAGCTATTCTCACCTTAGTTTAGGATCTCTGGTGACAGCATTGTCTCTGGAAGCAATTGTTTTTGAGCTGGTCACATGGAGTCTTTGAAGTCTGTTGACAATAAGTGCTGCAAATATAGGTCAGTCATCTGTGATTCAAGATGTGGAAAAACAAATTCTCAGGTGAAAGGATTCTCCAGAATCTACTCTTGAGCATAATTAAGATGACAGACAAAAGAACAATTTCTTCAATGATTCATGCCACCTGAAAACAGAAATCAGTGTCCTTCCTGATTGAAGATTAATACATTTGGAACTATTGCTTGACTGTTAAGGTAATCAACAAGATTTTGCTATCTAGCAATCTTACAACGCACATAAAGAGAAGACTTCAGGAAATAAAGATTTGGTAAACTGATTTCTCAGTAACCATGATTTTTCAGTCTTTAGAATTTCAGTTCTCAAAAATTATTATGTCTTTACAACCTCTGCTGAATAAGAAATCAGAAGATCTACATATTTTACTGTCCAATTGACTTTAAATTACTATTTTCCTTTCACTAAGTACATACTAAGTATATTACAGAAATATTCTCTTGATGTCACAGTCTGCTGTGCCTTTGTTTTGTATCTTGGCTTTCAAGTAGCAAATTTAATCACTTACAGAGATATTCTATTGATGTGAAGGTACCTTCATGGCATTCTTAGTAAGGAAGACTTCAACCCTCCATCTAAAATTTTACTGTCTAGAAGAAAAATAGTTGTAGAAGATGTATAGAAAATGAGGTTAAATTTAGTTTTTCAAAAAAGAAACTATGTTGAGATGGCTTGATGCAATGCCTGTAGCATGTAAGTAAATTATTAGGCCACAGTTAAAGGTACAAGGGTAATGGTTGAAGATCATTAGGAGACAAAGAAAAGGAGTGTAATCAAGGCTTCAGTGAAAATGAACTTGACCTTAGATTCCTTAGTAAGGTCAACAGATAATGATGATGATGATTTCCCAAACCAGCCTTTGAATCTTGTTTTATGGAAATGAAGAGGTTTGGCTGGAGGAAGAATCAATTAAGAAATTCGGTATTTGGCATTTGTGTGATACTACATTGACCCTTATGATTAAAAGAAATGAAAGAAGCAAATCAAGATTTGGTATGAGGCTTTTACCACAGTTGTGTCAACCCTTCAGTGTAGTAAGTTCAAAATTTATCCTTCAGGTGTTTCCCAGTTACCACCTTCAATCTGAACCATTTAGGTTTCTCTTTGGCTACATCCTCTTTCTGCTGTGCTAAAAGAAGCAGCCACCGAACATGTGCACGCTATTTATCTTTATAACAATTGTCTTTGCACTTTCCTTCATGCTCTACTCTTGTCCTTTTTCAACTTAGAGGCACTCCTGTTAGACATAGCCTGTCTGTAAGAAACCTGCCAACTAACGATAAATTCTTCAGCAACAAATGCAGACGATAACTGGAAAAGTTTCTCAACCATCAAGTTGTACACAACAGTAATCTGTGTAACAGTGAGATTACTGTTGCCTGTCTCCTTCCTCTTCTACATACTTGTTGCCTCTTGACCTTAATGTTATTTTAATCTCTTTGGGGCAGGGACTGTGTCTTCCTGTGATTAGCGTAGTGGAGCCCCAGCTATGATTGGGGTCTTCGAAAGTTAATGATGTGCAAACAAATACAAAACAAAGCCAAAAAATTGGCCTCTGTGGATAAGGTACTGCACTGAGTGAGGAGAACTGATTTCTGTTCCCAGCGGGGTCAGTGACATGCTGTGAGACACTGTGCAAATCGCTTCAACCCTCTCTGCCTCCATTTCTCCATCAGTACAGTGAGGATAATTCTTCCTTTATTAATAAGTGCTTTGAAACCTACAGCACAAAAGCATTATAAAAGAGGTAAGTAGTATTACTATTATGAATAATACTCAAATATTCAACTCTTGTTCACTGCTAACAGGTTTCAGTGCCATTTGGCCGGAGGATGGCACTGTTCAGAATCATGGATATAGCTTTATCTTTCTTGTTAGTAAAAAGCACCTTGTTTATGAATACTACCAAGGCAAAACACTCAGAAGAAAATCAAACTTCTATTAAATATGTTCAAAAGAGCACATGGAGAAAGTACCATTTCTGGAGCAACATACTTTCTTCTAAGCCTTGCATTTTAAAATGCAGTGTCAGTGTGGCAACACATACAAAGCTTTTTCCCTGGCTTTTGGTAAAAGTGGTTTTTCCCTAGCTTTTGGTAAAAAAATTCCTGCTTCATTCTTTTTTGCTTCTTTTGTACTTGATGACTTAGCTTACCACCAGTTCTTGGCTCTTCTATTTCCCTGTTTGTTTTGTCAAAGTTTCTTTTTAACTACTCTGTGTCTTAAGGGGTTTAGAACATCCAAACTAAAATCCTTGTAAATTCTCCAGAGATACAGAAATTGCAAAGGGGGAAATGGAGTTTAGTTGTCCCACTGAATTGGTAGTGTACATACAGTTAGTACTAGCCAGTCCAATTACATAACTGCTGGGGCTCAGTCTAGATTACTCTCTTTCCAGAAAGTCGTTGAAGTCAGAGGTAATTCCCTGTATACTGCCCTTCTGGCTAAATTAAAAGTGTAGAATTACAAGATGGGAGGGTTTATCAGATACGTAAACTTGGAGAGCATTATGTAAGTTCTGCCTTCTAAATAGTCTTTGCAGAGGAAAATGCCTGGCTATGTAATTCAAGTTAGAAAAGAGCTGTGGCTTTTGAGAATTTGTTTGTTAGTTTTAATTACTAAATATGGGAATAGATGCTTTCAGAATTAACACATGTAGTCTCTAACTTATAGGTGGGGAAGAGACATCTGTCTCGTGGAGTAACTGCTGCCTTAGATAGTCTTACCTATGTGTCAAAACATAGCAAGGAACTTGATCACAGCTATTGTATAAATTCTTTCCCTTTTAAAATTTGGATTGATGGAATTTATGTTGAGGAATCTTATATCTTAAATGATTTTTGTAAAACTTGTCAAGTTTTTAAAAATAAATTATACTTATGAATCTAGACATTGTCTCTCTTCCAATGCTACTGGGAAAAGATTTATTAATATTGGGGTGCTATAAGTGTAGACTAGGAAGCTCCAAAAAATGTGGATGTGTCTGTTCGGCCTTGGAGGAATCATGTAGGTATTCCTGAGTCTTCTCTGATACTAAGTGTTATTTTACAATTCTGATATTTTCTGTCTTTAAAGCAAGAGAATGTATGAAATAAAGTAAGGAAATATTAACCTAAAGAGTTATTCTGCAGTATATGTGGGTTCATCTGCATGTACCTATTTGGTATTTTTAAATCTTATTTTCAACTTAGGGATTGCAGATAGGTACAAGAGAACTGGAGGAGATGGGAGCAAAGTTCTGTGTTGGCTTGCTGCGTTTAAAAAGAATGTCCTCACCTTTGGAATACAATCTGCCTTCTAGTCTGTTGGATATTGAAAATGAGCTGATTGAGACCAGCTGTAAGGTGACAAGGTAATACACTTATTATATTCACTTTTTCTTTTGGGAAAAAAATTGCTGTTTCTCAAACGGTGTAAAGGTTCTTTCAAAAATATTTTTCTACTCATCAAAACTAAAGCTGATGTGTTGTGATCTGTTACTGTAGCAATAATCTGGAAATGTTGGAGACCTATTGTGTTAATTCAGTTGCTCCAAACTTTGAAAGAAAACCATACAGACAGAGTTAGACTGTATGTCCTGTTTGTTGCTGTGATAAACACTAGCAATTTTAATGTCATTTGGGAGTTATTACAGGCTATAAAATTCAGTAGTAGGTCTTAGGTCTCAATTGTCTCTTTCAAAGTGTTTTTTTTTTCCTTTTTTTATTTTTTTTAACTTGCTATGGTATTAAAAAGGTGTTTAAACAGATTTAAAAGTATGTGAGTTAAAGCATTAAGAACTCTAAGTATTTCTTCCAAAATTTCTTTTCCTTGTTTCTCCTCTGGTGGAGATACATAACAAGACTTGAAGAATTTAAAGCTTATTAAATAGTTTGGGCCACTAAATAAATTTACATGCTCAATAGCCAGGTTACTAAGTTGCCAGTTCCTAAAGCTGTAGTTAGGCTTGCAAATGTATGCACACATTGTATCTTTGCATTCATCACTGTAATTCTTCACTGAAGTATCCACATGTATGTGGTAACTAAGGGTGGACTGCAAATAAGTGATTTCGAATGTACAAGCGTATTTTTCTGAAAATGTGGTTGACAGACTAATAAACTGAGTTCCAGACTTGAAAAAAAAATTTCATTGGAAAGGAGTAAGAGTTACATGATATAATATTCCTACTAATGTTGGCTGTAGCTCTAATTTAGCTAAGGCAATAGGATGGAAATTTGGGGAAAAAATGAAATTTGTTACTGTTTTTGGACAGGTGAAACAAGGAAGTACTTCACAGTAAGAATTATATTGGATGTAAGATTAGTAAGCAATTTGTCTATAGGCCATGAAAACCTAGCAGAGATGTGGGAGGGCATCTGTAACACCCTGTGATAAGGAAATAGTGTTTATTACCCTCATTGAGACCCATCAGTGTTACAGAAATGTTGAGTATTGAGAGAAACTGGAGCTTGTTCATGCTTACCATATACAAATAATAATAAAAAGTGAAGCACAAGCTAAAAGGTTATAAGAATAATCGGAATGATAACAGGATGTCTTAGGAAAGTGGTTAAAAATGAAAGAATAGTAGCTGTGATATGCTGGCTCCAGTGATGGTTGGATCCCCCCAGTATCATTTGCTCACTAGTTGAACATCAGGATGTTTGTAATGACTGAATTTTTACTGTCAGAACAAGTTTCGTGCTTGGTTAAAGCTGAGTCACTGATTCCTGAAAAAGATTAGTGTCAGAAACTGGGTTTGGAGTAACCAAAGGAGAACTTCTCTAAGTGTGTAAGTAGTAAAAGAAATTTTAGGGGAAATACAGTCCCACAGGAGAATGGGGCAGGAGCCCTGGTGACTCAGGACATACAAAAAGCTGAGGTACTGACTGCCTTCTTCATCTTAGTGTTTACTTGAAAGATTGTCTCTTGGTGTGCTAGGAACCCAGACACTGGGGAAAGATTGGAGAAAGGAAGGCTTACCCATGGTGGGAGAGGAATGGGTTGGAGAATCCTTTAGCAAGTTAGTCTTCACTAAGTCCAGAGGTCCTGATAAGATGCACCCATTAGCATTAAGGGAGCTCACTGATGTCACTGTGAGGCCACTCAGTAATTTTTGAAGCATCATGGTGCTTGGGACAGGTGCTTTGGAAGACTGAAGGAAATCAGATGTCCTGCCTATCTTCAGGAACAAGGAGGAGGATCCAGGGAATTACAGGCTGGTCACTGTGATCCATTATAAGGTGATCCAACAACTAATCCTGGGAAGTATTTCCAGCTACTTGAAGAGGAGGTGTTCATGAGTAGTCAACATGTGATCCTTCCCCTCTCAGCTGTGGCGAGGCCTGCATACCTGGAGGATTGTGTTGTTCAGTACCGAAGTGTCATGGGCGTACTGGAGATAGTCCAGTGAGGAGCTCCTAAGGTGGTGAAGGGACTGATGCACCTTCCACAGGAGGGAATGTTGGGAGAGCAGGTACTGTTAGTTTGGATTAGAGAAGACTCGAGGCATATTGTCAAAGTATACAAATACCTGAAGGGAGGTTGTAAAGAAGGTAGAGCCAGGCTCTTTCCAGTGGTATCTGCTGACATGTAAGAGCACAAACTATAGAGGAAATGGCATTAACCATTATATACATGGAAAGGTGTCCTAGTTTTGGCCAGGGCAGGGTTAGTTGTTTTACCATAAACAGAAAGGGGCCTGGCCAGAACCTACTATTACTTGATACCATCTCGCATCACTTGTCAGGGACTGGAGTAAGAGAGTCCTTCATTTCTGGTTAGGCTGGGGGGAGAAAAATGGTGGCAGGTGAAGAGTCTGGTATTGTTGTGCTTTCTGTGTAAATAATTCCACTGTGTTTTACCTTTTGTTATTAATCCTGTTGTTGCTGTTACTCTTCCTTTCTTCTCTTATTGCTGCTTCCAGTAAATTGTTGTTACTTCAATTTGTAATTTTCACCTTTGTTCATCTAATTCTTTAATTCATTCCCAGAGGTGGAAGGAGAAGGGGAAGGGGGTGGAGTAAGTGAGCATCTGGTTCAGGAGAGTCTTGGTGGGGGCACTGAGCCATGACAAATGCTTATACATATATATTTGTTGTGAGGATACTCAGTGGAACAAGCTTCCATGGAGGATATAGAGTCTTACCCCAGAGGATACCCTAAAGCTGTCTTGATGAGATCCTTAGCTAACAGCTGTAGGTGACCCACTAGAGCAGGGCTGTTGGACAAAATGACTTCCTGAGGTCTTTTCTATGCTCAGCCATTCTGTGAAAAGGGAGAAAAGCCTTCAAGTCTTTTCTCAAAAGGTACTGCATGCTGGTGTTTTGGGCACCTCAAATTTGAGTGCTAGTGTAGGCAATTGGAATAAAGGTTCAATCACAGATGAGTTTCGTTTGTCTCTCTCAGAACTTACGTAGCTAAGATCCTGTTCCCTTGGCATTTCTGTCAAATATGCCATCCTGGTTCTATCCAGGACAGGGTTAATTTTTGCAGTAGCTAGGAAGGATGTTATTCTATACTATCTCACATCATTGTCAGGTGCAGGGGGAAGGGACTCTATTCAGGAAATAAGGGGTTCCTCACAGTGGAGAAAACATGGCAGACAGAGCAGTCTGGTGTTGTTTATTTCTGGGTTCTTTCTCTGTGGATCATTTCTTATACCTTTTGTTATTAATATTGTTGCTGTTACTCTTTGCTTTCTTATGCCATTGCTGTTTCTAGTAAATTCTTCTGATCTCAACCTTTTGTGATCTCTACCTTTTGTCCCTCCAACTGGCAGGGAGGGAAAGTGACACATGGTTTTGTGGGAGTACTGAATTGAACAAATCTGTTCCTAGACTACAGCATACACTTTAATAATTTTGTAAATAGTAATTTTTCCATAAATACAGGCTGGCTGTTAAGCAGTTTCACTAGACAGCTATTGTGGATGGCCTCTAAATTATAGCCTTTCAGCCAGCACATGTATTTCTTGAATTCCTCATGTACAGCATGTTTAACTTGAAAATTGTGTCTACATTGTTAGAAAAATCCTCCTGTCCCTCTGCCTCCTGCTGCTGTGGTCCCGGCTCGGTGTGTGAGTGGGTCCTGCCTGCTTCTCCCTCTCGNGTGGGCCCTGCCTGCTTCTCCCTCTCGGGGGAGAGCCAGGGAAGAGCCGGTGGTCCCGTGTGTGCGTGTGAGCCTGCAGGAAGGAGGGAAGGGGGAGATTTCTAACATAAATAGGGTTTCTCTGAGGTAAGGATGAGGGACACTGGCTTCCAGGTGAACAGGCAGTTTATTAGCTGCTGTCCCCCAAAAGCCCCGAGCTCGGGGTGGGATAGCATTCTTAAAACCTTTGTCCTGGGCATGGATAACCCGGGACTGTCCAATCACATACAGAGGAGTCTGAGAGTGACAGCGCAGCAACCACCAATAGCTTTAGGCTGCTATGCATATTCATCTCTTCATTAAAACCTTCCCACTTTCCCAGGTAGAACAAAAGGCCATGCTGCCACCACTCAGGGCAGCCACACTACACGTTACACCTATTTATCACACTTCTTTTTTTGTTTCATTTGCAGATACAATTATATATTAATAAGACTATAATATTTTCCCATTCTTAAGTGTTCTATCACTGTCAATTTTATTAGAACTAAAGCTTCAGTGTTAATATGTCTCTGAAATATTTAACTCCAGTACAGCATTTTTTTTTTAATCAAGATGTGGTTGTGAGCAGTTAATCCATGAGGGTGGCATTGAAAAACAGCCCCAGATTTCCATGTAACTTTATATTACTGGCTGCCTCAGGCATGTGATCTCAATCTTCTACTGTGTCTTGGGAGGTTTGCATCCTGGTTCACTGGTAGTTAGTGGCTATTTGGAAAAATGTTATGTGCTGAATTCCTGTTTGTTGATGTTACTCATAGTGGATTTTCCTTGCAAGTGCACCTATTGAATTGAGAAATGTCACAGCATACACAAGTCACTCCCCTTAGTATCTGCTAGAAATCTAAAGACACATCAGAAACATTTTTTTATCAGAATGGGATAATAAAGGATGAGACATCATGTCTGCTTTCTGTTTGATATCAAACTTGAGTAATGCTAGATGAGAAAAGGAACAAATGGAAACACATAGCTTGTTTTAATGTTATGAAATAAAGCAAATCCTGGTATATGAATAGATTTTTTTTCTTAAAGTTATTAAATGTAAATCTAAAAACACTAACACATAAACCAGAAAAATATGCAACATGAAGTTGCAAAAGAGGTACATTGTTCTCAGTATTCACCTAGCAATACTGTATGACTGTGTGAGAATCTGTGATGGAAAATCTGAATGTGTGAATTCCAGCTACCTAATTAAAAATACAGCATTAAAACTGAAATGTGTTGTATATTTCTATCTGGGTTTCTAAGCAATCTGGTGTCCCTGCCCACAGCAAGGGGGTTGAAACAAGGTGATTGTTAAGGTCCCTTCCAACCTAAGCCATTCTGTGATAAAGAAGGAGCTACGATTTTGTTCATAGAACCTCCACTATTAGCAATATAAGTGCCATATAATATTTAAGTTTGCACATTATTCTTTTATTCTTTGCCAAAGGGATCAATACTGCCGTAGGTAGAATTAAGAGGTGGTCCCATTCTTTTGTTGCCAGAGGCTCAGAAGCAAAAATCTTGTCAGCCAAGGTGTGCATTTATTATTCACTTGCGTGGTGGAAATACATGAAGAGCCTCTGTTGAGCAAAGTTTATAAAGCTGATTTCTATTCCTCTTCAGAGTCAGTCATGGGTCAGAATATAATCACACAGTTTCTTGGTTTATATGCCCAAACTTCAGTTCTCACTGTTCTATTACAATGAAAGAATTGCTTTATACTTTCTTTATATTCACATGATTTGCTGTTTTTTACTTGCCATTGAAGACAAATGAGACACTAGCTACAGAAAGAGCAGGTAAAAAAGTCATCAGTAGGAAGTATATCACAAAACATTTTTGCACAGCTGTAGCATTCCTGTAAGGTTAGAGTAGAACAATTGCTAAGATTGTGGTTACTCCTTTATTTTTGGATATTACCAGTATTATTTTTTTACCAAAGCGCAGTTTTAATGCTTTAGAGACTAATCAGGCATGTTTAAACACAGAAGCAATGGTTTTATTTTTTGGAAATTATTTTGAGGGTTTCTGAAATTCTTTTTTGGTTTTCCAGGTTGTAATTATAGCGACCAAGCACATTTTAGTATTTTAAAATATATTGCCAGTATTTTATTACCCATAGGCTGAATTTGCACGAGTTCATTTTGAACCATGTCTACAACAAGAAAAATAAAATAATAAGTAGATTTATTACTCTCTGGCAGTGGACTTTAACATTTTATGTGATGCATTAAATAATTAATTTTTCTTTAATTATTTCCAGCCCATTTGACAGTGTTTTCATTCCAGTTCCAAATGGAAAAGATTAGACTAAATGTAATACTGCTCTTGTATTGAGAATTATAGTGTTGTGCTGACAGGTTTGATGGGATCTGTGTGCAATGGAACAAAAACATACGACCACAGTCATAACTGTTACAATTTACTAGAGTTATCCTCTGCTCAAAAACTTGACCACGTTTTGGAAATTCTAGTTCATTTCAGTGATTCTTTTGAGGCTTGTTGTGTTCTAGAACGTGGTGTGGTTGTGTTTGTTAATTTGATTTAATTATAGCTGAGAAGCAGACTGAGCTTTGGGACCCAGCATATCTAGAAAAATGCTAGAAAAAACAGCGAAAAGGAGCTGTGGGAAGGAAAAAACTTGATGAAAAATCCATTTCCTGCACTTCGTCTTACACTTGAGAAAAAACATCAGACTGGTGAGGCAAGGAGTCAGGGGTATATGCTGTGGGAGTGTGTACAACGTCTTGTAAGGGATTTCTGTCTAGACTGTCAGATAGAAACTGGTTTTGTCCTATTTTATTTTCCTCCCTCTTAATAACTCCTAAAGTTTGCCCAGACATTTGTATACTCCTAATCTTCACCTGGGAAAAAAAGGTGTTTTCCTTTTTACTCTCTTGCAGGGTTGGAGCTTTTTGTGGCCTTTCTTCCAGTACCTTAGGAGTACAGCTTTGTTAATAAGAAGGCATCTTACACTGCAGCTTTCGGCCAGTCTGTCCCATTCCAAATGCTGGAAGAAAAAGCTATTAAAAATCAGATTCAGAATTCCACTTGTGGGCCTGGTAACAGTGGCTATGCACCAGGCCCCTCCTCTGGCCTTATTGAAAGTAATTGCTTTTAATTGTCTGTAGGCTGTAGCATCAGACTACTGTTTGTCTTCTCTAGGGCAAAATAAGGAAACCTATTTTTTAGGGGGAAAAAACTCCAAACAAGCAAACAAACAAACCCAAAACCCCAAACAAACAAAGAAAAAAGGCATGATGAACAGCTTATATATTCTTCATACCATTCTTTAAGTTTTCTTCTACTCCTGATGGTATGATCCAAATACTAGTGTGGGCTGCAGTTAATGGTTGATGAATCCCAACTGATTTGATTCAGTTTTGAATTTCATAAAATATATTTCAGGGTGAGAACACATAGAAGGTGTTGATGTTGCCTGGGATTAAGCTGTGGAGTAAAAATTTGTAACTCTAAATGTGAAGATATTTTAAAATAAGAATTAAAGAGGATTTGAATGTCCAGCTTCTTATGGCTTAGAAAAGAGATTTATACATTCTCCCCTTTAGCCTTGAAATTCCTTTGAGAAAATATCCTTATTACTTACAAAAAACACATGGGTTAAGAGCAGCTGAACTGGACAACACTTGTAGTTGCATGTGTGATGTTGCATGTGCCTCCTGCAGCAGGATTGCTAATCTCCAGAAAAGAATATAGACACTAAAGTGAAATTAGAAGGGAAAGTATGGAGAAAGAATTTCTTTGTGATACTTCGTAACTGTCTTCCTCATCTAAGATTCCTTTTTTCCTCCCATGACAATGCAGTTTTAAAAGAAATCATCTAAATACTAAAAGAAATCTGAGTACTTTAGAATTCTCTCTCCTTCCTTTCCTAACTCCCCAGGCAGCTGCAACTCTCCATACTTTGACAGGGAGTATTTATTAATTTTTTTATTCCAAAGTTGTAAGAGGTATGCACATCCCCTGTAGTGTCAAAAAACTTCTGATCGCCATGGGGTTGAAATTGGTAATGGTTACATCTGCCTTGTAGATTAATTTTTCTGTAATTGAGTCTTGTGGAAAATGAAAAATCCAAGTATGTATTTTATAGGACAACTAAAATATTATTTTGAAAATATATGGCATGTTAGTTAAAAGGTTTATTAAATTTTAATATGTTTAGAGCATTAATATAAATGAAAAACACATAGTACGATAGTACAGTTTTAAAAATGATAGAGTCATAGCATGGCTTGGATGGGAAGGGACATTTAACATCATCTAGTTCCAACCCCCCTGGCATGGACAAGGGTGCAGCCCATGAGATGAGGTTTCTCACAGTCCCATCCAACACTTGAACATGTCCAGGGATGGGGCATCCACAAGTTCTTTGGTCAATCTGTTCCAGAGCCTTACCACCCTCACTGTAAATAATTTCTTCCTAGTATCTAATTTACATCTCTTCTCTTTCAGTTTAATAACATTCCTTCTTGTTGTATCCCTTTCTGACTGTGTAAAAAGTTATCCTTCCTCTATCATGTGAGTCCTGTTTAGGTCCTGGAAAACCACAGTGAGAGATCTCTGGAGCCTTCTGTTCTTCAGGCTGAAGAGCTCTAGCTCTCTCAGCCTGTCTTCACAGGAAAGATGCTCCAGCTGTCTGAGCAGCTTAGCGGCTTCCTCAAAACTCATTCCAACAGGTCCATGTCTTTCTTTTGGTGGAGACCCCAGAGCTGGATGCAGCACTCCAGTTGGGATCTCACCAGAGCAGAGCAGAGGGGCAGAATCCCCTCCCTCACTTTGCTGGTCACACTGCTTTGGATGCCAACTCAGTTGGCTTTCTGGGCTGCAGGCTCACACTGTTGACTCATATCCAGCTTTTCATCCACAGGGCTTTGCAGGGTTGCTCTCAATGACTTCTTCTCCCAGTCTTCTTATGTTTGGGATTGCCCTGGTCCAGTTAGAGAACCTTGCACTTGAACTTGTTGGACTTCATGAGGTTCTCTTGGGTGCAGTTCTTAAGCTTGTCCCTTTGGATAGCATCCCGTCTTTCTGTTGTGTCAACCTTGTGTCATCTGCAAACTTGCTGCAGGAGCACTTGACCTCACTGTCTGTGTCACTGAGGAAGGTCTTAAAGGGCACTGGTCCCAAGACAGAGCCATGAGGAGCCCCACTTGTCTGCAGCCTCTATGTGGACATGGAGCCTTTAACCAAAACTCTCTGGCTGCATCCATCCAGGCAATTCCTTGCCTATCAAACAGTCCCCTCATCAAATCCACATCTGTCCAATTTGGAGCTAAGCATGTCATGTGGGACCACATGAAGGCCTTATAGAAGTCTAGGCTGATGGCATAGACTGATCTTCCCATGCTGACAGTTGTAGTCAATCCATCATAGAAGGCCATTGGATGGGTAAGGCATGATTTGCTGTTAATCTCCAGTTATGGAGAGAACACTGTTTGTGCTCCTGATTCCTTCAATGTCTTTTCAAGAGACATGAAATCCCTTCTAATATTTCACAATCTCATTGTTGCAGCCTCATTCAGTCCTACATGAAAGAGTAGGAGTGGCTGATAATCCTCTTGGTTTAACCAGTCTTGGTAAACTCTTTGTAATGTGATGAATGTGGCCCTGATAGACAGTAAATCTTGCTAGAGAGGTTGAATGGTAAATGGCTGCTTCCATATGTCTCAGTGAGGATTCTCCGTTAATTGCCTTGCTTCATGCTCTTTTGGTGGCACTCATACGATTGTACCAGTTTTATATCACTGCCATTTTTTGACTACTTACTGTAGAGTTTTATCTCCCAGCCTCAGTGCCATATTTTTCAGTAGCAAGAGGGAGACTCTTCTTTTTGTTGCAAAGCAGAGATGAGAGTACAGTCTCCCTTTCCTTACAAGTCAACCAAGTCTATCTCAGGGCTGGATGCTAATATACTTTCTGTTTCCAAGGTCTTAAAGCACCACTTTCTCTCGGCCTGTGTCAGTGCATAATCCTATGCATCAGTCTCCTGCTTGAATTCCCAGGTAGTATGCTGCCTGATGAACTCCTCACACAACGTGACAACCTGCACAAAAGGCAGGTTATGTATCTGGGCACATTTGGACCCATGACAGCTACCTCCACCTTCAGAGCCCAGGCGGACTTTCAGATCATGGAGTTTCCTGCAGCTGAGGGTCTGGGTCGTTCTTTTAGTCTTCAGCAAATCTATTTGGGTCTAGGTATATACCCAAGCCAAGGTGGCTGTGGTTTCTCTTGGTTTTAGCCTGACAGCTGCAATCTGTAGATGTCATTTCTGTTATAGAAGAAGACTGCTTCCTCCTCAGGTAGAATTAAGTGGCCTTTTCTTTATGCCCTTCCTAGAGAATTGCTGCTCCATGTCCTTACCGTGGCACCACTCCTTGGTCACTCGCACTGGCTGGGGCCATTTAAATCTGCTTTCGACACTCACACCATGTCAGCCTCACTCATGAGACCTGATAGTTCCTGGTGGGTCTCTCAGCTCTTACTCATGTTTCTCTTGACTGTGGGGGCCCTTGCCCAGCTTTTGCTAATGCTCGGCCCCCAGAACTTGCCATGGATGCTGCTGCTGTTGCTGTTTCTACCACTACTGTGTGTTCCTGGCTGACCTTAATAATTACAGTATGTTTTAATTAATAATTAAAATATATTTTAGAAAAATATTGTATTAATTCCCAAATTCAGTGCATTCAGTGGCAGGTGGTGAAGGAAATACTCTTTTGAATGAAAGAGATGTTCTTAAAGTTCTTCATAAACTTGAAGACTGTAGTATTATATCAGCTGTATTAATCAGGCATTTAGGAATTCATCTTTTCACCCATAAAATATTGTTCAGGTCAGATGTGCAGAACTTCAGAATTTTATATAGTATTCTCTTTTAACAGCCATGACTTCAAAGAAAATGCACAGATTATGGCATCCCTTAAATTACTGTAGGAGTGGGATAAACAACCTCTGCTAACCTGAGAAAAATAATAGTTTGTCTTTAAAAGAAAAAGCAGGAGTTGCAGGAGTAGAGGAAGAAGGATTATTGAGCAAGTTATTTAGAAGGAGCCCAAGGGAAAAGTTAGGAAATTAAAACCCATAGAATCAGCATGACGGCAGCTAAAAAGATATTGTTACAAGATACACTGAGGGTGGGGAGCAGCAGGGAGGCAAATAAAGAATTTGATTAAACAGTAAGACATTTTTTCAGGTATTTGATTTCTATATTTCTTATGATCCAGCCTCAGTAAAACAGTGGAGTAATAATTACACTTCTCAGATTCATGCTAACATTCAGAACAGAGATTACTGAAAAGCTAAAAATTCAAGGCCAACATTTGCTACATCAAATGACAGCAAGTCATAGGAAAGCAAATATATGAGTGGTATGTCATAGTTTGGATACAATTTTATGAGGAATGAAAATTTAAGAAAGGGGAAGTGGAAAAAGTAACTTTAGTAAATACAGTAGTATTTATTTTGAGTAATAAACAATTGAGAAGTTGTGGTGTGTTGCTCTGAATGGTAGTAGAAAGCAAAGACTATTATGAAGCAGATTTCAGAGATAGTTTTTATTTTAAATGTTTATGTAGCTTTCTAAGTAAGATCTGTTCTGATGTTTGATCTGTTTTAATGGTACTTCTCTTGAATAGAGACAATAACATACAATGTTGATTTTTACAATATTAAATGTGAAATGTATCCCTCAGTTCCAGATGTACATGTGCCAGAGCAAATGTCGTAAGATGTGTTAGAGCAAACAGGTTGGCTTTTTTGTGACTGTTCACAGTGCCTGAATTTTCAGAAGTTAGGGGCATGCCTACATATTTACACATGCATGAGTAGGTAAAAAAAAAATCTGTAAAACTATAAAAAAAAGTATATTGAATAAATATACTTGTGTGTTGTCAAGACAATATAACATAGGATATATTATATGAAGTCACAAAACACTTTAAAGAGGTGAACTATGTGGTTTCTTTGTGTGTTTAGTTCTGTGGGTTTTCTTCAGAAGGTAGGCTATGTTGGTTGCTTTCTATTCACAGGATCAACTGTGTTAGTTTAATATCCAAATAATGATATTTACTAAAAAAAGATAGAATTCTTGAGAGCTTTACTATTCTGTATTATACCTCACTAAGATTAATTTTTATAAGTGATTACTGCCTTAAACATCCCATTATCACTGGTTGAATATTTCTCCTTGACGTAGCTCACTGTGGTTTTCTGTCAGTGTTCAGAATTATTACATAATATTGGGTCAACATTCAGATTTAATGAGTTCATTTCCTGTGAATTACAGTCTGTTCTCCAACTGAAGTGTTGATTCCTTGCATATGAAAATTAATTAATCAGTACCTCTGTTAAGTGATTAGAAGCACAAAGTGAAAAAAAATCTGTGGACTTGCCAGAATGTGATACACCTGGTGAAGTCCCTTTCATTTGTTTCTTTAAATAACTGATATTTAAACTTTTTATTTCCTTTACTTCTTTTTTTCTTAGAGGAATTGTTGGTAGGTGGTGAATTCCTGGGGCACAAGGCATCACAGGATGAAAGTACCAAAAAAATTGTATTCCTTTGCTGGATCTCCCACAGGTGCTTCATGCAAAGCATGCATCCTTATTGTATGCTGGGTGCCCCATATGTGAAATGAAAGAGACTTCTTAGCAAAGATCTTGGTTATTTTTTTCACTCTGTGTCTCTCCTAAATGGAAACAAATTGGTTTTAAACACCCAGTTCATGAACCAACAGTGGGTTATTGCCCTATTTACAGATTAAATAACCTATGAAGTATTTTGTTTTGTTCAGCTTTCTGTTTTGCATAGCTGATTGGGTACAGGCTGGTTTACTGAACCATGATGCAGATAGTTTTGCATGTAAATATTTTTTTCCCCTCTAAGCCAGGGAACAGTTTTTCTCACAGTATTTGAATTAATGTCAGTAGTACAAAATGTTACAGTGTGGCATGTCATTGAGGTTAACAGGTAGAGGAGGAATACTGTGAAATTTATTTATACTGAATAGAGATAGCCTTTCAAATTTCAAGTGGTGCAGCTGAGCTCCTAAAAAGTCTTTAGAAAGAAGCAGTGATTAGTCCTTTTAATTATAAAACCACAGCCAAGATAGGTTTTGTGTATTTTCAGAGAAAATTCATTAAAATTAATATTCAGATATTTCTACAAGTTCTATATGATGTTTCTCAATAAGAGCATTCTCACTGTTTTGTATGAGTTCTGTATGGTTTGATTATTAGGTAAAATGCATTATAAAACCTTCTTAGTGCTTAAAATGAATGTAAAAATACTTATGAAATATTTAGGAATACTTAATGCTTTTAAGCAGATAGCTTTTTATGTCCCCAGTGAGTAAAACTGGATCTGGAGGACACTTTTCTCCCTCCCCACTCATCCCTTTGTCTGTTCTAAGGAGGTGAGTGGATCAGAAAGTTGTATTTTAAACTTTTTCCAGTTAACACTGAAGGTGTTAATCCTCTTGTTCTTCGAGGCCATTAGTTGAGGGCATAAACCATTCTGTGGGCAGTTCACTAAATGCATTGCCTGAGAGCTCCAATGCTTGACAAATTTTAAGTTTTACCAGGATGCAAATGTGTGAGAATCTGATAGGACTTAAGTGACTCATGTGGGAACTTAATTGTAGGTGTAACCATGCCCCCTTGTTCTGTCATCTCTGATAAGTATGAAGTAATTGCTTACAGTGCCATTCAATAAAATACAGCAGCTTGTTTATACCCTGCAGCAGCTTAAGTAGTTGGATTCTTGTTCAGCAACTTCTGATACTGCTGTATTTACATTAAGTTCTTGTGGGCCATTAGTGTAGTGGATTTGTCATGGCACATTTGGATAATTAGTTGTTTATGACTAACAAATTAGTTCAAGGCATTAGAAACGTGGGTTTTGTCTCTCAGTAATTTTACATGCAACTAAAAAGCCAGTCCCATTTCAGGTAATCTGCCCCTTTCCTGAGGTAATTTTTGGATTACTGTATGTCAGGAAAGGGACAGGGTGCATGGTCTGAATGTGTTTATCCAAATAATACTTCTAACATGATTCATGGAGCTTCTTGTTTGTTACAGCCCCACTACATACGTTTTAGATGAAGATGAGCCTCGCTTTCTTGAAGAAGTTGATTACAGCGCAGAGAGTAATGATGATCAAGACGTTGAATCAGCTGATAATGTGGGGGATTATGAGGCAACTAATCAAGATGATGGACTTTCAGACTCAGATTCAACAAAGATACTCCTTTCTTGAACCAGCTTTGCTGCCAGTAACAGAAAATAAAGTATCCTGGATTTCCAGTCATATACTTTCTTGCTGTTTTCTACAAAGGGGATAAGCTTCAGTTAACACAAATAACTGGGGCCTGCATAGCTCAAGGACAGTAAATATTTCTGATAAATTTGCATTTGTTTTATTTAAGGAGTTCTGTTTATTATTTAAGCCCTTAATAGATAAATTTATTTACCAGTTTATTTTGTACTAAATAGTATGGCATGGCATTTTGTGTCCTTGAACCTTATCTTCAGAAAAATAAATTATAATTTTTAGTGTGTCAGAGTACAGAAAGTAATTTTTTGTGGTACAGTTCTTTGAGTTGCTTCCTGAAAAATACATCTGTACAGATTTTCTAAATTAATTTGTGTATGTCGGTGTATATGCGCGTGTGTATACTGAGGTGAAGAGGTTATTTTTCAACATTATTTCAATTATACTTGATTGTGTTTGAAGCAATGTAGTGCCTGCTCTGAAACCATTCAGTAATTACTGAATTAAAAATGAGAACATGATGTATGAATTTTTGCACTTGTTTCTTGCTTCTTCTGATTATGTGGTTTTGCCACAGTATTAAGTGAAAATTCTTACTAATGTCTGTTCAGAGTTCAGGAATTTTGCACAGTGACCAATGCAGCCTGTGCTTAGAAGAACTAGTCTCTTGCATAAAAATCACCCATGAAATAGGCATGATTTAATTTGAAGAAGTTTTCTTGTTAAGTGTACATGTCTACAGGAAGAGGTCAGGTGTATACACTCTATGTATTTTCAGCTACACAGCTGCTCTGTTTTTCTTCTTGAATATGCACGTGGTTAAAAAATGTTCACTTTACCAGATGCACATTAACTATATTACCCAGTTCAACTACTTTAAGGGGGATGGTGCATTTTGGTTTAAACCTTTTTTTGCCTGTTTGCCACCTAGTGCTAACTCTGCTCTGATAAGGAGGTTGGACTGTAACTTGCTGAGGTCTCTTCCAGGCTGAATAATTATTCTCTGGTTCTGTATTCTTCATGTTTAAAGTCAAGCTGTCAGGTATGGGATTTACCCTTCATCTTCTCCTATGATCTTTTAATTCTTATTGCCTCTTAAAATATGATCTAATAGAGAAATGAAGAGAGTTGTAGTCCTTGGTTTACAGAATTGACATGTTTTGCAATGAAAAACACTTTTCAAAAACTATTTTTACTTTATGTGACCCAATTGTGGCATTCATTTTCTTCTGCCTATGCAAGGGCTTTAAGAACACGAAAAATAACATTTCTTATAGCAGGTTTTTAACTGATGAGGATTTTCTGTATGTTTGTTGTTCCAAATAAAACTGTCTTTTGGAGGGGAAGTGTGTCATCAGTAGAGGGATTAAAAAAGAATAAAATGAATGGGAATTAAGTGTATCCATGTTTTGCAGGCAGGAGATGGATTTGCACCAGGATCTGTTCTTTCAAATTCAGCATTTTTTGATAATGCCTGTCCATATTACCTTGATTCTGAAACTAGGGAAGGGGTTTTGATCCCTTGTTATATGCAACTGTATTTTTGTTTAAAGGCTTAAATTTATATTTATAAACATGCAAAGAGATGTAGGGATGGAGAACATGAAAAAGTTGGAAACAGTCTTGTTCCTTTGTAAGTTTTGTTCTGTAGTGAAAATTATCTTTTGTTGTGTTCTGTGAAATACATACTGTAAATAAGAAAATCTATTTATTATGCTGTTGAAGAGGAGCCCTCTGCATTGAAAGTAGAGGAATTTGTGAGTTTGTCAAATGGAGGAATTAACCTTGCCACAGAATTTGAATTATTTTTCAGTCTAGTGTCAGCAGTTCAGAATGCTCATGTTGCCCTGTCAGTTTTACACTGCTTATTTACATAAATAGGTTTTCATCCTTAAGAGCTCCTACTTCAGTGGGAGTAGTATTCATAATTAAAATTATTCATAAACAATTTCACTTACATTTCAGAGTATGCAGGATGCCACATTGTGTGTGTCTTAGGTTTCATTTGAATTTGTATTAATTTTGGAATGCTATTTTTATACTACTGATAAGACTAGAAATATACTTCATTTAGAAAGAATTGTGGTTTAGTAGTACAAAATTGTCTTTTCCTTCTGAGCACATATATACATTTGTTCTTCTCATGACTCCTACAGCTTTTAATCTGTGCAAAAAAAGAGTTATCAGCTGTATAGTGTCTCAGGATAACATGTTTTTACATTCAATTGTAATGCAGTTATACTTTAGATATCGCTTAGGTTTTAGATGTCATTCTGGCAGCTGTTGGTCTGAGCTTCTACCTATGTGATTCTAATGCAAGAGGTGAAACTTTGTCCCTATCTTACATATTGTTGAAAATGCAGAGGTTGTTACCTCAGACACTTTCCAGTACTTACCTTTTGGAAGTTAAAGTCTCCATGCCAGTTCGTGGGAGGAACTGCTGCAGTGAGAACTGCTTCAGACTTATCCCTTCTCCGGTACCTGTTGCCATTGTTGCAGTCATGTTGATAGACAGATGCTGGTGCCCTCTTTAAGTGTTTTGGTGGGAAGTCTGGTGTTCAGCTGAAAAAGGAACAGCAAACACTTGAGCACACATTCCCTTCTGTTACTGTGGCATTCACCCTGAAGAAATGGGCAAAATGATAGCAAGGAATGGCAGCATCTTGGACTGTCACAAATCAAGCGTGGTCTGTCCCAGACAATTGACTGTCTTTATTCTATGCATTGGCATTTCAGTGTGGCTTTGGTTTTAAATGATGGTGTTTGCTGTAAGCATGACTGGTTCTGTATAGGCAAAGAACATATCCCTAGATCTTCATCCAAAAATAACAACAAGTAAGACTATAAATAATAATTGCATCTGTGCCACTTACTGTCTTCTAAATAATTGCTGGACGATGAATTACTCTATTCCCTTTCCAGAAAAAATTCCAAGTTGCATCAAAATTTTGGTACTCTGTCTTCACTGGTAACATCCCCTGGTGTAATATAACTTAAAGAAGTTTGTGCCAAAATCTTAACTGGTCATTTTTTGAGGTGGATACCTTTATAAGCGTGACTTACCAGGGAGTTTGGTTTGAATCTCAAGTAAGACTGCAGAAGCACTAAACACTGTTCACAAAATGCAAAAATACAAGGTTTCAGATAATTTCTGTTGTCATGCTGTGATAGATATAATTGTTGCAGTGTTATTATGCATGCCCCAAATATCAATACTTATTAATAAAAATGCATAATAAAGAATTAATTACAATCTTTTGCTTCCCTATTATTGGTTAGTGATGATTAAGGATTCCTCATCCTAGCATTTGCAGCAGTTTTATTACCTGTAAGGACAGCAGTGTGCATAGCATTAAAAAGAAAAAAAAAATGTTTTCTGTGAGATTAAACTTGGTGTGCTACAGGCTTAGAGTAGCATTTGCATATTAATTGACTGAATTATAACTATCTAAAAATTCTTGAGATTCAGCAATGTTTGTAAAACCTATGAAGATTGGGTGAACCAGTGAGGCTCTGCAGAGCACACAGGAGCCTTCTGGTGAGAGTCTTTCCTTCCCACACAGTTAATAGGGTATTAATCTGATCTAGGAAAGGTGCAAGATTATTCCTCAATAAGTAATCTCTTTACATTCCAACTCAGACTGCAGTGGAAGATTTATTTGTACTATGTATATGTTTTTGTAGTAGCAATTCAGCCCTTTTTTGATGGAAAGCTCAAGATAAAATGAGATCATTTAGTTTTATGCAACTGTCTGAAAAGAGCAAATGTAACTTTTTGTAGGAATAATCAGTGTACCTTCTGTAAATACACTTGCAGTTTATTTAACTACACCTGTCATATTACTTCAGGTTGCACAGCTTCATAAACTTTCTTGTTGATATGATTGGAAGGATCTACAATCATCACAGTGTCAAATTAGTCTTAGGATATCTTTCTTTTATCAATGTTTCTAAGCTCATCAGGATGCAAGTCATTTGAGATGTGAGCTCACATCTTGTTTGCTTAAGTAGACTAACACTAGGTTGCTTTGAAAATGGGCTTTAAATACAAAATGCCAAACAGCAGTGACACCTAGTAAAGAGTACATTATTGTGGCTATTTTTAACAGTATCAAAAAAAGAATTAATTCATCTAGTCCCTAAACAATACTTTGTAACTATGGAAGACATCCCCTTCTTTCTTGTTATTAGAAAAAATGGTGTTGTTTTTTTTTTTTTGCTTTTTAAAAGCCAAAACAAAATTAACCCCCCCAAAAAAAACCCACCAAAATACAATAGTGTTAGTACACTCAGTACATCTCTTATTAGAGCTTTTGAAACAGTTTGGAGAGAGTAATTGGTGCAAAATACGGGTTTATACTCAAAGGAAAAGGCACACCATAGGATTTGCTGATCCAAATTACGTGGTTATGAAATGTCAGCCAGGTGCTGCCCCTTGTTCCTGCAAAATTCCTACCACAAGATGTTTGTGCCCTTCTTTCTGACATGGGGTTATTTCTCATGCAGCTTCTTTCATGGTAGATTGAAAAAATATACACAAGCAGCACCTCGTTATTACATAACTACTGTCAATTTTCACTGGGCCGAATGCTAACTAATAAAAGAATCCAACTAACAAATTTCCACATAAGTACTTCAGTACATGAAATACTGCTGTTAACATGGAGAGGGGATATTGACTTTAAATTACCTGAAACAGGACTTTAACTGTCCCTCCAGACATATAAAGATAAATTACTAGGATAGGATAAAATGCTCTTAGCTGATAGCATTGCATTCATGCTCATTTTGTTCCCAAAAGAAAATGGACATGGAAAGAATCCAGTGCAAACAAGACATGTAGCACAGAGTAAGGAAGACAAATGTTCTCTAATACTTTGTATAGTATTTGCTTAATGGTACTCATTTACATAAACCTTAATGACAGTCCAGCTGACCCCTCTGATTAAAATGGTTCAGTTGTACATTTCATTAAGACAAACTGAAATGAGATGTTCTGCACAAACCTTCAGCCAACAGGCTGCCTTAATACTTGGCCTTGATCATCATCTCAACAGTGTACTATTTACACTGCCAAATGAGAAGTCCTACACTGGGTCAGATAGTATTTCAAAATAATAAATGCCTTGGGTTTTTGTCCCATGAATATTATTGCAAAATTTGCAGATTCTCTGCAACAATCATCCTCCTATTGTGGCTTTTGTGTAATCACAAAAAGCACAAGTGCAATTTAAAAGGACACTGTGCTTGTGAACCCTTTTACACTGGTTCAGTTTAATCCATGTGTGCTCTAGATTACTTTGCTCTTCTAAAGCACCCAGTCTAGGTAAGTCAATCCTTCAGTTTAAGTGATGAGCCAGTGACGTTGTCCTCTTCTTTTGGGTCTGACCTTACTGTTGACAAAAGCTTTCTGTTATGAATTCCATCAGTCGGTATTGCTTGAGAATACTTTTGTTATAAAATGTACACCTGATAGTGTTTCAGAATGAAAGGAGACTAGTCAAATCATCTGTTTAAGTACAGTGGCTCATTCATCAGTATGCCAGGTACTTGTTCCTTTTGTCCAAAGACATAAGTAAACAGTATTTTAGAAGAATCATTTTTCAGATCTATGAGTGAACTCAGAGACATATTAACGCTGAAAGTCTCTTATACTAAGCACCTGATCCCAAAATCTAGCTAGGGGTTGGATCAAATCTGATGTATTCATGCAGGGGGCCTCCAGGTCAGCTAATTCTGTAAGGAAGCCAGGTCACTTGGTGTTCCTTCTCACACAGCTTCCTGTGTTGAGGAGAAAATGCTGTCAGTTGCAGCAGAGGAAGAAGTTTTCATCTTGGCATCGTTCATCTCACTGTGTCTGCCTCACAAACTCTCGAGATTGGAGGGCACATTTTCCTTTGTCTCTCAGCTGTGCTCTATGGTACAGTTAAAGGGACAGAAAGATAAGTTACAACTTGTGATTATTAAGGTTTACACAGACTGAGGCTTAAGGAGATCCATGATTTGTCCACCAGGGCAAGGTGACTGTGGGCAAAGTCCCCCTGTCAGTGAAAGAAAATGTAATAAGATAAACATAGTACCCTTTGGTTTGTAGATGTGAACGGTGAGGCAAATGGATCCTGAGCAATGATTTGGCCACCTGTGAAATTCCCTTTCCACAATCCTTGCATGAGTTTCCCACCATGCCATAGCTGGAGACCCAGATGGGACAACTGCTTGCTGACCTGGGACCTGGCTACTGGCACAGCTGTGGGAACATCCCCACAGTGGTATGAAAGGTTACGCTGGAGGTGTGAGCAGGGTTGTTAAGATGGGATCATTGACTGATCAAGGATTCCAGAAAGAAAACACCAGGACAGAATTCTTAGGGAAGACCAGGGAGCAGGTAGGTAGGAGTCACTGTCTGAGCCAGTGGGTGGCAGGTGTCTCTCTGTGGGCCTGAACATTGCATGGAAGCCCATGCTGCATGTAGGACCAATGCCTACCTGTGCTCCAGAGCCTTCTTGAAGTGATCAGCAGACTGGGACTTTGAATAGCAGATCACTAAATCCCAACTGCCTTTTGTCCATGATAGGCAGTGAGTAAAAATACCGAACTGTAGAATTGTTTCACTGCTAAAAGACATCTACTATTTTGAGACCAACCATTAACATAACAGTGCCTAGTCCACCACTAGACCATATCCCTAAGCACCACATGTGAGCACCTTTTAAATAACTCCAAGGATGGTAACTCAAGCACCGTCTTGGGCAGACCATTCCAACGCTTGATAATCCTCTCCGTGAAGAAATCTTTCCCAGTATCCTGTCTAAATAATCCCTTGGTGCAACTTGAGGTAATTTCCTCTTGTTCTGTCACTTGTTACTTATGAAAAGAGACTGACCCCCACCTGGCTAAAACCTCCTTTCAGATATTTGAAACCAGGATCTAATTGCAACATCATCCCTGTTAAATTTAGTGATTTACATCACAACGATTTAAGTTCATCCTTAGCAGGTGCTCATACAAATGGAATAACCTAATTGGAGTCCAACAACAAAATTTTAGAAGTATTTTCCAATTTGAGGGTGGGAAGAATGTGTCTGAGATCCCAGCTTTATGTGTGGGAAGGCTTTTGTGTTGATTGAGCTCTGGGGTTTGCAGGAAGAGGCATTTAAGCCAAATGTGTCTGCTGGAGACTGATTAACTCTCAGGAAATTTGAAAAGACATTTTCTCATTGCCTGCTGAAAGGTTTGAGATGTTTCTAAGTGCTAAGGATTTAAATTATTCCAAAAGAGGAAGAGAAGAGGTTATGATATGTCAAAGTAAGGATATGGAAAAGGGATTTCAGAAGCTTAAATGTACTTATTTTTAATGTGTAAAATCAAGAAGGAGAGGGGGACACAACACAGTTCAGGTAAAACAAATTCAGTATAATTTCTGTGATCTCTAAAACTTTGAGTTTCTAAAATTTAGTTATACAGTGAATTTTTAAGCTAATTAAATTTTGGTATTGTCTTGATTGGAAAAAAATTTCCTGGTATACAGGGAGAAGAAGCAGTGCAGTACTATTTCCTGCAAAACAGCACTTGCCACTTCAAGGCTACAGCCATGTACAGCATAAACCCTAGGCTGTTTTATCTTCTTCTTTTTAGTGACATCCTTGAAAGCCTCTTTCATAATGTAGGTCAATGCACTTTCCAGATCAAGGTTTGTAAGATGGGATGGGCATTTCTATTACGTCATTTAAGGATAAAAAATATTGATTGCTATAATAAAAGCTATGATGACTGGTAGTACACTTAGAATGTGTTGCCTGATAGTATTACTTATGTAAAATATTCATATGCCCACATGATGCCAGTTATTAAAATAATCCCCTTAGGAATTATAAAACTGTGAAAAAGCAGCCCACATGGCATTCTGTGGAGTGTAGCATGTTTCAAAGCTGAAAGACTGTTCTGAGTAGAATCTGCGTCTCATTTTTATATAGAGTTCCTGTTTACATATCTGAAATGTCATTATTTTACCATACACCTGGCTGCCAGTAAATATGTTATAACAAAATAAACAGCAGAAAGTTGCACACCAGTACTATGGAAGTGCTGGAGGAGAAAACCATTTTTGTGGACAGGAGACTTTCCAAGTAGCAATGAGTGTCAGCTAAAGGTCATATTTATATTGTGTTTACCTGGTGATTCTCCTTTTGAATGGATGTCTTTAATGATAAGGCAAGCCTTGGCCTGATGGAGTGATGAAGGAGGTGTCTTTCAACAAGTATTGACCACGAAATGCTAGCAGGAATCATTAAATAACACTTAACCTTCTTCCTCTGGTTTAATTTACTCTGTTATGTTGAATATTCAGTGATTAATCCATAAATGAGGTGATACCAGAAGTATCTGTATGATAGCAAAAATATCCAGTGTGTTTCTTTAAACTGACACAATTTCCGTATTAATATATTTCTTTTCTCACAGCCTGGAAAAGGTATAGAACCTGTGCTACTGAACCAGAGAAAGGGTTTGTATCCTCACTCTGCCATTAGGAAGTGTTGACAGATCTGTGGGAGATATGAGGAGCCATTTAACCTAGCCACAACATAATTGCCCCTAGCAGAAACAGATTATTTTAAACCCTGCACCAAAAAACCGCTTGTTTTGTTTCCCTTCATTAATTGACCAGATTTACTCAGTGTACGCAGATGTTGCTGTTTTCAGCAATTTTGTTTAATATCATCACTTAAATGAAGAGCTGTGTCAGTTTTGTCCCTGTGAAAGTCCTGTGCTACAGTTTTTCTGTCTTATTAAATATTCTGTTTGCTGTGTCTGAGATTATAGGTGACCACGATCCTCGTGTTTTTTCAGGTGGAAAAGGCTACAGACACAAGCCAGTGAAAACCCATGATGCCTATTAAGACTTAGTCGATGTGCTAATGATGCATTAAACTATTATTGTGAGTTCAACATTAACAGGTAGGAATCTAAACAAAGGAAGGGCAGGACAGAAGCTCTCTATTACTTTGACTTTGTTAAATGAAAATACAGTGGTGATCACCATATTTTTTAAAAAAATACTTGTTTCTAAGAGTCCTGCAAGGAACTGGAGGATTTTGGTTTCAGAATGACTTGAATAGTGTGAAGTTAATAAGGCAGGAGATCCTGCACTGAACAGTAGGTACAAAACAGCATTCTGAATACACTGATGAAGCATACAGAGTGCCTTTCATGCAGTGAACAAGGCACAGATGTAAAAGGGAAAAAGTTTATACCTGAAGATTGGGTCATACTTTATAAGCATACGAGGCCTGAAGAGAGTCTGTACAGGCAACTTTCAAGTTGTTGAATGCATCTTTATTACTACAGTAATGCAATTTTTTTCTGGAGCACACAGTTAGACTCCAGGAACCAGTAACTGCTGTTTCAGTCTCACTACCTTCAAATTATTTCATCAAGTTATATGTGTTGAAAAAAAGAAGAAAAAATCTGACAAGAGCTTTTCATCTCTGTACTAACATATGTACAGCACACAGACATTTTGACAGGGTAACTGTAAAATACTATTAATTTATTTACATAAGAAAGCTCAACATTCCCTAAAATATCCCCATACAAGAATTCAAATTCCTTTTTTTATCTTGTGCTTATTTTGAAAGGAGAGGATGCAAAATAATCATGTTAAGAAATAGTAACTTGCAAAGAATATATCCAGTGTTAGATCCTCCACTTCTTTGGAATATCGATTGCTTTTATTTTAAAGTTTTTTAAAAGGGCTATTATTCATGCTTTTGTTTGCTCTTTATGTCAAGGCAAAAGGGGATAATTGCTCTTCCATTCCACAGACCTTGAGAGAAACAAAGTTCCAAAATGCAGATGGAGGATTGCAAACTTGAAGTCTGTGTTTGGTGTTTGGGATCATAATCAAAACTATTTAATGCCACAAAGAGATTAAAAAAAGATGTCATTCATGTCCTCATTAGCCTAGAAATGGACCACAGAAAGAATTGATTTTGGGATGTTTGTAATGTAAGCAGAAGAAAATTCCTGTCCCCCATTTCTTTTTTCCATACAGCAATTGCTAAAAATACCAGAGAAATACAGAAGATACAAGAATATGAAACACAGCATTCTGGTGATTCAGCATGGCTAAAAACAAAGACTGGGATCATTAATAGCTTTATAACAAAAAGCGACAATAATTGCTGTCTTCAACTTTCCTCAGTTTTGCAGGGGGTACAACATAAATGTGTTCTGAGTGGAAACAGAATAAACTGTCTGCCCTAAGTTTAGGTCCTGGCCAGAACATTAAAAATTGCTTTAAAAAATAGCTCTTGCTTTACT
This sequence comes from Alaudala cheleensis, assembly GCA_013398995.1. Lineage (NCBI taxonomy): Eukaryota > Metazoa > Chordata > Aves > Passeriformes > Alaudidae > Alaudala > Alaudala cheleensis. The sequence goes on along the minus strand of VWYE01023028.1, from coordinate 24,285 downwards.
TATGCTGTCTTCCAAGACCAAATGGATTTTCATATGGGGATTAAACTAAAAGAGAGGAAGATTTAGAATAGATGTTAGGAGGAAATTTTTTTTCTGTGAAGGTGGTGAGGCACTGGAACAGGATACTGTGGAACAGGAGAGGTTGTGGACAATCCTTTGAATAGTTGGAGGCCAGGCTGGATGGGGCTTTGATCAAGTCATCTAGTGGGATGTGAACCTGCCCATGGCAGGGGGTTTGGAACAATGTGATCTTTAACTTTTCCAACACAAACCATGCAATGGTAATACCAACAACTTAATGTACTAGGTGAGAATTGAAATAAAGGAATTTGTGAAATTATCAGCCCGTTTTTCAGAGGGTAGATGTTCACTTGGTCAAGTTCCCTCCTTTAAGATATTTAATTTAGTTCTCCTTCTAATTTAAAAAAAAAAAAAAAGGAAGAAATGAGATTGCCTTGGTTGAAAGATGGCAGTCACACTATGAGTTTGTTTTCACAGCCTTGCTCTCCTCTGCAAACCTTGAAGACACACTGTACCATGCCTTCCCTCCTGGGAGAGGACGCAGCAGCTGTGGAATTGTAATGTGCAGGGCACAGCACAGCAGGCAAATGCTGTCTGCCCATAAACAGGTCCCATGCACAGCAGACTTGGATGTGTGCAGAGAGAGAAGTATTGGGAAAGCATATCCTGGAGGATGGGACAGGATAGGATTATTGGGGAGGGCAAGGTCCCCATGCCAAGACCAGAAAGGATCCCAGATGGCCCCAGGCACACAGCTGGAATGGGGTGAGGCTCTGAGGGCAGGCAGAAAGCAGGGAGGGTGAGCCAGGCACCACCACTCTGGGGCTGCACAGAGGAACTGGAGGAGAGTGACTTCTCTGGGGGGGGACTGATGTGTCTTCTCTTTCCTTTTGCTTGTGTAATATGAGAAGACAATGTTCCCTGACACATGCACACCTTTCCAAAAGTACTGAGCCCTTGAGACCTTATTGTAGAGAAGTATGATGAGAAGAGAGGAGCAGATTAATGCATATTTAGGCCTGGAACAACTATTTTTAAACTTTGTTCTCTCTTTGTTTGCTCTGTTCTCATTTGGCTTACTACCATGAGGGAGGAAGGGTAAGATTTAAAGTTCACATGATGTTTAGCTCTACGTTTCTTTTTCTGTTTCTTTTTGAGATTGGAGGATTCTCATTAAACAAATAAATTAATTTTCATCTGAGAGAAGTCAAGAATGATGCTGTGGTTTGGGAGCATAACCCCACTGATGATTCTGATTTGCCACAAGAAACTTCCCCTAGAAGGGGCAAGGTCTGACCTTTTGTTTCTGTAGTAGTCTAGCAGATATTGCTTTTCTCAAAATAACAATCCTCTATTTCAGTTCTGTGTTTATGTTTCAAAACCATGAGCTGAACTAAGAGATTGCATGACTGCTTGCTTCAAGGTCTGCTGTGCTTAGCTCTTGGTGCTAAGGAGCTGGCAGGAAAACAGATATGATTTCAAACTCTTTGATAAGACCCTGAATTTTAATCTGCTGGGGAGAATATAGTTTACAGAGCTGAAGCAGTTTTATCTTGGAATTAGATTAAGCATATGAAAAATATTTTCTCTTTGCTTTGAACTGTTCTTACAAAATATTTCTATTAAAAAACAATTCTATCATAACAACTTTTAAAGAAACAGTATCATGTGATTGCATTTTTGTGAGAGTCAACAATTCAGCCTAGACTTTGCTAAAAACTAGGCTGTATAATTCATTCTGTACTGTGACATGAGATACGCTTCTTTCTTTGAAATTTATAAATTACAGCATAAGCACTTAAAGAAGCAATTTTAATTAATTATTGATTCTATTATCATTGCTGTGGTCTTTAATTTTGAAACTTTATAATCTGAGTTTATACAATCTCTTCCAATTTTTTAACTGCAGCTTCCATTGCTATTGCAGGAGAAGGGAAGCAACGATAAAACGTGTCATACTACACTAGAGACAAAATACAAGGAATAATGTAACAGCTAAAATCCTGTGTGTTAAATATTGCATAAGCTTTTTTTTCAGACAGGTTCCTTTAGTACTTGATTCAGGACAGCAGTGCCCAGCATCTGCTGCACTTGCCATTGTAGCAGGTAGAAAAGCACAGTGAAACCTGTGCACAGCTAATGCCTGAACAATACCATGATGAGAAAAAAGGCAGATGATAAAAAATTTCAGTGCCTCTAATTGACCAGTGCTGAAAGATTTTAGTTAATGTAGTAAACTGCCAGATCTACTAACTGAGAAATAAGACCTAATTCAAATGCTTGATAATAGAGCATATGAAGAAAATTCAGGGGTTTGAAGGTTATTATATTATATCCTGTAACACTGCTGTGTTACATTAAGCTTTCTCTTATTTTAATACAAGTTAATAGGCATTGTACCACCTCAGTAACAATGTGTGAAACAACTCCATACAGCAAGGAAAATAGCATCAGTTATTTGCAATGCACTGCAAATAGAGAATTGCTTCATTTTGCTCCAGAGTCTCTAAGAAAATATTTTTTTCAGGACTTGCTGGAAGTATTTTATTTTGAAAAAGATTATCAAGGTTCCCACAGCTTTTGTAGATTTATGGAATTTTATTTCCTCTATTCCAACACTTTCATAAGCAGTATATATATAGTTTGAAACAATGAGGACATGTATCTTTTCATTAACTTTTCTGTCTTTGCTTTATTAAATTCTGGTTGCATTTGTTTAATAGTCTCTTTAATAATGTTTCTTCTTCTGACTGATTTGTGCCTAAATATAGGAAAGTCACAGATGCAGATTGAGACATTGCAGCTGTAATGCATTTGGATGAAAAATGAAAAAGAGAAAAATCTCATTCATTTACAGACAACATTGTAATTGTCTGTAGAATAATGCGAGTGGATGAAAAAGCTCTGTCCCTCACCTAGCAACTACTTGAATGTGGCCTTGGGATAGGGGATTCCAGAACAAACTACCTCTGGTGCCAGGAAGGAGAGACTCATGAAGCAGTTTTGAAGCAGAGGCTGGCTTTTGCACCCAGCCACTTGCAGGGTATCAGTGCATAGGTGTAGTACATATCAATAAAGTGATCCATTCTGTCAACAACTGGCTGTGCAAACAGAGCATTGATTACCATCTGACATTTAGGCAAATCACTATCCCTTTTTAATGTTTCCCTGTCAGCTCATTAACTGAAGCCAATGATTCATTCATCTAGATATGCAAATCCAATTGAAAAAACTGTAAGACAGAGGGGCAGGTTAAAATTTGTGTGATGATAGCTATGGCCTGTGAGTTAAAATTTATCCCTTGAACTATTTTGTTTATTTTACAGCAAATGAAAGCCAAACATTCTCTCAAATGCTTGGAAAAAAATGCCTAGGCTTGCATATGTGTGATAATTAACTATCTCTTCAGAGACCAACAGGAGCTGTTCTCTCTCCCCGTGTTCACAAAGGCAATGTCTTACTTTTCCTAAAAACAGTGCCTTGATCTGTCTGTGGCATATGCTTGTCCATCTGAGGCCAGACAACGTCTGTTATGAGTTATTTTCTTTCTGTTGGGCTTTTATGAGAACCATGGAATGAACAGCAGTAGTCCGATGCTCACTGATCTTTTGCTGCGGTCATGATTCTGACACTGTTCCCCAAACCAAAGAATCATCAGTGTTGGTTATTGTTGGGTTCAAATGCCAGTATTCACCTTCCTCTGCCTCAAGACTGTCGATATTGGCAGCCAAGAAAACTTGAAAAATGCCCACAGCCTCTTTTTTTGTGTGGGTGAATTTGGATGTGCACAGGTGTGAGGACAGACAATAAAAAGAGTGTCTGGTCAATAAAAGAAATTTGGAAGTTTGAGATCCCAGGTGCAGCTGGCTATCAATCTACCTGACACATTCACCAGCACAGAACTGAGAGCTCTTCTCATACAGCCTTTTCTGTCAAAAGTCCCTCCATTTTTCTCTCCTTTTAGTTAATATCCTGCATTCATCACTGCCTATTTTAAATAAATAGAAGCAATGACTGGAGCATGTATTTACTTAGGAAAGCAAATACATCTAGTTTTAAGACTTACAACTGTATATACAAGAGAGACTAGAAAGAAAATTACATCATAACTGCAAAGAGAAGCTGACTGCAGCTGTGTGCCTTTCTTCACCATGTTCTTCAGAGATTATTTAGTCTTCTTTACCAAGTAAATGAATAAAAAACATCCTTCTGTGCAAGTACTCTGTTTGAAAATGTTGCTGAGATGTATTTTAACATATGCCGAGCAGTATGTTTCTTTGACTTCACAATTTTTATGGATATCAAGTTTCTCTGCAGGCTCCTATTACTTTGTTCTTCAAGAACATTCACAGAAGGAGCATTTTAACTCACTGGGATGGCTCACAGGCACAGACTAACATACTAATTTGATTCAATGAGATACAGCCACAAATAACATCTTTGCAGAATTTTATAAATAAAGCAGAAAAAATTAAAATCACAGGTGTTTTCATCTAACACAAAAGTAATCATGTTATCACATTAACACAGCATTTGTAGAATATTTGTGTTCCTTTATCCATGTGTTTCCAGCCATGGATTGAAATCCAGTTCACTCCTTCATATGACAGATACCTTGAACAGCAGAGAAGGGAGTTGGTGACAGTGTAGAGGAACGGACTTTCTATTTGGTAACAAATGTTACAAATGGAACAGTAAATGTTGAAAATAACTCTCACGAAATTTTTTTTGTGGTAATAAAAAAGAGATGCCAGCAATCTGGAAAAAATTTTTAAAGTAAGGCTAAAACTAAATTACTCTATTCTTGAATTATTCAATAGGTAATGGAAATTCTTTCCCTTCCTTTTTTTCATGAGAACTGGTGTCAGTACTGATTACTTCTGTAAAATATTGTTGTTTTAACAATTGATCACTTGAGGGTGGGGAAACACAGTTGGTAAATTTCTGATCATGTCTGAACAGTTGGATCTACACATGAGAAGTAGCAGCTTGTGGGATGCCATGTAAGTCTATATCAGTTAAAAGAAGAATTTTGATTCAGGTGTGTTTTGGAGAGAAGATGTGGTCCAGCGTTTATTTTACTAATTATTTTACTGAACTCCTAGTTAATTCATGTTGATTTTCTACACAGTCTTCTCCAATGTAATACTAAGTAGCTTTTTAGGCCAAGGAAACTTTTGTTTGCCAGTGGTGTAAAACAGCTATTGTTTTTCACATGCAGATGAGCTGTATCTGTTCCAGGAAGCATTACAACATCCTTCATTAAAAATCAACAATATCACTCTATTGTGTGAGCTGTGTCACCTTTCCACCAGCTCCAGCAAACCAAAAGAATCTGTATGGGTAGTTCAAGGATTTATACGTATCCCCTCTATATGTATTTATATGTAACTCCTTTATATGTAGTTCAGTGGTTTGGACAGCTGCCTCTTCTCAGGAATCATATATAATAAGCTGGTATGACACCAACTGACTTGTTTGTAATCCCTCTCTGGGAAGCAAATTGGTGGTCCCAAGTCAAAGGCCAGTTTGAAGGGCTGAAGTTACAAAATCCACCAGACAAACAGCAATAGGGTGGCACCTGCAGCTGCACCTGCAGCTATGAGAGCTGCAAGCAGGCCAGAGGACCCACCTCTTGAATGAGGAGGCCCCACTTTCCTGGTGAGCTGCTGCTAATGAGTCTGTCCTGGGAGGTGCACTGCCCTGACAAGGCTGTCTGTAGGAAAGGAAAAAAAAGTCCAGGAGTCCTCCAGGAATGTGCTGTGACAGCTGTCCCCTGGGAGATTGAGGGAGAGTCAGGTGAAGTATCCCCTGGGGTCAGCTTGGGTGCTGTGGGAAGCTGAAAGGGTTGGGAGCTGCTCTGCCTTGCTCTCACAAAAATTGATAGGAGAAGCAGAGAAACATTCTGAAAGCCTGAAATATGGGGCTCCAGGGGAAGTTTGAGGGTTTGTTTTTTCCATAAAACTAATGTTCTCCCAGACGTGGCACCATTTATTTAACTCCCTCTCTGCTAAATGTTGATTTTTGCCCTTTTAAACTATTTTGATTTTTTTTTAACCTTCTCAGTAAGAAGTTGTGCAAAATGAATCTCTGACTGTCACACGGCATTGAGGCAAATGCATAGTTTTCTACTTCCCTTTTGTTCTAAAGCATGTAGGAGGAATTTTTTTTTGTATTCATGTCCTCCAACAAACTTTATAAGTATGTAATACTAATCCAAAAGGCTAGCTTGGAAAATTTCTGACTGAAAGGTGAAAACTGTTGAATCCTCTGTATAGCTGAAAGCAAAGGTGTAACAAAAATAGTTCAATAAACTTAATTCTCTAGGTTGAGGTTCTTGGAGGTTTGGCAGTAATGCAGTCCTCATATAGTACTCCCTCCCATTTCTGGGCAACCTGGAGAAGAAATCATAGATATAAGGTTACATTTGTCTGCATATCTCACTTAAAACAGCCACAAATGAATTCCTAAGATTATGACTGGGAATTAAATGAGCTAATTAGTTATCATCTCCATCTCTGCTGGAAGTTGCATGCTCTTAAGCACTTAGTATATCCTCTTGCTTATCATCCACTGCACTCTGAGTGCTGTGTGGATGTTATCTTCACATGGCAGAAGGAGAACAGGATCCTTGTGTCTGTCACAGAAACCTGTGCATGATCCCTCTTGTTTATGGGCTAGATGTATGGAAGTGGCAGCCTGGTTTCAGATATCTTAAGGGAAAAAACTGGGATTTGAATCTAAAGCAGACATTCAGGAAAAAATGCATTTAAGGATCATGTTGCCAGGCAAAACTGTTTAAATTAGAAACTGGAGCTTTAAAGAGGTTTGCAGCAGTATACTCAATGAACTAGCTTTCAGAAAATAGGTGGTAAGTTTCTTGTACTGATTAACTGTAATAGATCTCTTGTGAACTTATGGCTGCAACTCTTACTCTACTCTTTATTAACCTAGAGGTGAGTGAGAAGTTTTTTTGTGGGTTCTGTGGCTGTTTTCCCCAGAATGCAGATAAAATAACTTGTTTTTGTCCCAAATGAGATGCACCACAGTTTTCCAAATGTTTGACTCTCTTCTTCTGTCAAATTGCAGCAGCCATGAATGGAAAAGCTGACAATAAAATACTTTTCACTGAAAACTGCCCATCAAAGTGAATCCTACATCCTTATCTGTTTATTCTGTAGTTTGTATTAACTAATGGGGCTTAGTTGGATCCTAATTCCCTAATGCAACCCTAGGGATTAGGCAACATATATGTCTAGGCTTTTTGAAAAAGTTGTTATTTGCAAACTAATACTTCAAGCTATATTTCTATAGCGCTACACACATGAGAACTTCCTATTTAATTTTCTGTGGTAATTGTGTGACTAATTTACTAGGAGAACTATGACAGCAACTGTAGCACATCCTTGGTTTTTGTTTTCCTGCTGGTGACATTGGAGTAAAAATCCCTGAGTACATGTTGGAAGAAGGAATGTGAGGAAGCTGTGTTTGCTTTTTAGCCTACTGATTTCCCATTAACTGATGTTTCTAGAAGGCCAGATGAAAAAGCTGGACCTGTTTTAGGAGAAATACATTTTTTAATTGACATTTCCTTTATTTTCTTGCACTCCAAATTCAAAAGGATGGTTTCCAAATTACAACATGGAAAGAATATACTTACATGTTTCTTCTCAAATGGTTCCTTGAAGAAAGGATTTCTTAGGCCATTGTAATCTCAAAACCACCCATAGGGAGAAGTAAAACCTTTGTGAAAGAAAGAAGTGCATCAGTGCTGAGTTAAAGAGAAAGATCCTAAAAAGAAAAGATAATTTAAAAACTTACTGCAAAATGCCACTAGCTCATTTGCCTTCAACTGAAAATACCTTGCAAAATCAAAATGTTTTCTTTGCTTTCTGCTCATATAAAATTACTTAAAAGACAAAAAAACCCCTAAAATAAGCTAAATTAGCAAATCACACAAAAGGTAATCCAAGACATGAAGAACAAAGTTGCAACCCTTTTTTTGCAGGCTAATTTATTTAGCTTCTGATGATTTGTATGAAAAACAATTACAAACATGACTTTCATTACTGCATTGTGCCTTTGATTTCTCTTCTCAACTGTTACTTGTTTATTTGTCCCATCTACCATTACTCTGAGTCACTTGTGATTTGTGGAGCAACACAGCTGAGCTGACTGGAAATAGTTCCTAAGAGGTTCCCTCTAGATGAAATCAGGATGTGACTTGCCTGACCATGGTGTTCCTTGTGTGGGATTAGCAGAAAACTTGCATTTTAGGGGACATGTTTTTTATACCATGTTGATTCCCACAGTGAGCCTGCTACACAGACAGATCAGATTACTCCTGGGGAAATATTCGTTTTTATTGGTTTGGCCCTGTGGGATTTTCTGCTTAGCAAGGATTGTGATTTACCTCCTTCCTCTGTATCATCATCCATCTTTCACTTTTTTTCTCCTTTTCCCACTACAGCTTCTCCCAGTATTGTACTTAGCCTTTCTCTGCAAGTAGGATACCTGTCCTCTGCATGCCTCACTTCAAAAATTGCACCATGGCAAGCTGAGTATCTTTGTCCTAATTTCTGTGGTACTCTGTGTTCTGGGTAAGGGGTGTCCATCACTGAACTTTTCAATAAATAGTTAATAAAACAACTGATTATGCATGCTTAATATAGAAAGGACACCAAATATTATAATATCAGACGACTTTTCTGGTGGAAAAAAATTTTAAGTGGCAAGCCTCAGATTACTTCTTCCAGCAGGTAGGAGAATGATGCCTCATATGGTACCAGGTCTGTTTTTCCCTCTGACTGCAGAAAAATGAAGCAATCCTTCCTACATGATGATTACTCTTGCAAAGGCTGGCTGCTGGCAGTCAAGTCTTGGTTATTGCTACCAAAAATCCTACCCTTGGATATGGTAACAGTAATCACAGGAGGAGAGATAGGGCAATTTCAGATTCTGAATTTGCAAATCAGCAAAATATTTATAGTGGTAGTTAAAAACTAAGGGGAATGAGGCAAACTGGGAACTACTGGAAAAGGAAAGTAGGTTTCTGGCTGCAGCATGTGTAGGGTGTGAGAAATTTCCTTCTCTGCTTCTTCCTTCTTCTTTTGGAGCTGATTTCTGCCATAAAGACACCTAGATTGGAAAGACTGGAGATTAGGGGAAAAAGGTGTTCCTCTGGGTGCTCTGGAAATAGCAGAGGTCTGACATCTGCTGGTAAGAGAGAGTTCTGTATCAACTTCTGGCTTTCTGCTCTAAATTTTTGCTATTTTAAATAAGTTTTTGACCCCTTGGGTTGTTCAAAGTCTGAATTTCGTTTTGGTTTTGCAAATCCCACAGAATAAGTGGTGGGAGGTTTCTCACTTAGTAAAAGCTATGAATGCCTGGTAGCTAAAGAAGTGGCATTCTCAGAAGTGAGACCATTTCCTTGTAGAAAATACCCCAGATTTTTCCAGCTAGAGCTGTCATCTCTCTGACTGAGAGGCAGCTGGAGGTATCTTTCCTGACATCCTCTCTGACATGTTCTTTGGGATAAAGAGATGGTACATCTCCTAATAACTGCTTCATAAGAGCTACACTGTAGCTTGGCTACTTGTGTCTTGACTATAGCGGAGGAAAATTCTGTCTCTCTCCTCTCTTCCACTTAAAGTCTGAGGGAAAGTCATGCTCTAGGAAAACAAGAAGCATGTTCTTATGGGGATAGCAGAGCCCAAACTTTTTGCTGCGTAAGTGTGTGATCCTTGCAATGACATCTTAAAACAGATCTGAACATTTCATAGCAAGGGTTGTAAGTGCATACCTAGCTCATGTAAGTGTTGCTATTAGAGATGGTCTAAAAAAATCCTTCATATCTGTTGATGCTCCGATATGCAAAGGAATGGAAAACATCTGCTCTGAACAAAAAGCAAATCTGTATCCTGTGTTTGCTACAGGATTCCTTAGCACCAACAAGGTCTAAATTCTGGAGCCAGACCTCTTCATAATTTTACTTAAATTGCTATCCCTTTGAATGGTGACAGATACAAGTTCATTCTGTATTATTTTGTGATAGTGTTGTTAGTGGCAAGTTCAGAGACTTACCATTTTCCCAAAGATTTTTCACAATTTCCTGCTTTTTGTGACAAGTGCCTTCTTACTGCATACATTAAAACATCAGAGGGCCTAGCATCTGAGAACGGATGTTTAACAGAAACAAAGCCAACACTGTGATCATCTCTTCTTTTCACTCTCTGAAAATTGGTGACAGACAAATAGAGATTAAAAAAATTAAATTATGAGAAATGTTTTTCTGCATTCTTTTGCATTTTCTGCACTTCAACACACTGCTGGATGTCTGTGAGTAATGACATAAAGTGGAATACAACCTGCCTATTTTAAAGGAAAAGTTGACAGTGAAAATAAGGTAAAAATTAGTCAGATTATTCTCTTTTCAAAATTGTTTTAACAGTAAGAACAGTAAGATTACTTTTTGTAATAAATGCATGATCATTCACTCCTTTGCTTAAGAAAATAAAACTGGTTCTGAAATTTTAAACTGTGATTTTATCTTTTGGCTTGCAGATAAAAACAATTATCTTCAAATGATTAAACTGAAAAAGTCATAAGCTGAATATGTTGAAAGCAGTGGGAAGTTTTCTTGATTTTAGTTGTGAACCAATTTCTTTATTGTGTGCAGAAAAAAACGGACCTCTGGTCTCCAAACCAATATGATTTTGCAGAAGCCATTTATTGTTTACAATAAGTGACAATTATTGATTTCTGCATAGCATATTCACACACAACCATTATTTGATTGGATCCTCAGCCTGTCCATGAGGCTGGCACGCACCCCCCAGAGCACCCAAATGGCCAGAATTCATTCCCATGCCGAGCCCACTGTTATCTGAAGATTGCATTCCCGATGGCCGGTTTCCCAAGCCTCTTAGTCTTATTTTAGCCCTGTTTTTCTCCCAGTGGCCTTGATGCATTCCTGAGGCTTGAGTAACAAAACTGCAGGTGTTCAGATTACATCACAGGGAGTTTGGATGGTACAGAGAATAGCTTAACTCATATTAACAAGCAAATACATTGCTACAGTTGTGATTTTTTTTTTCTCCTTCATTCTATTTTCAATATACACATAGGAATAGAAGGAGAAATAGGAGGAACTCTTAGGAGGTATGGTATGGCTACCACATATTTTCCCATGCTCTGCCTTATTTCTGAAATATGATTTTTTGTTCAGCTGCCTCAGATAAAAAATAACATTGGGTTATGATACTTCTGATTCTGCAACCAAACAATAACATACAGATATTTATGTGACCTTTCAGATCACAATATATTGTATCTAATACAGAGAAGCATAGCTGACCACATTTCAAAACTGGTATTTTTGGCTTTGTACACAAAAAAGTACATCTTGGCTTCTCACAGCGATTTAAAAATAGCTGTTTCTCTGTATACAGACAGAGAAACAGAAACACAGGAGGACTGAAGGATTTGTCAGAGGGATTTCTATCAACAGCATATCTGAAAACAAAGTACTTCCTTGACTGAGCGCTTTTTTATAACCAAACTGTATAACTTCTCCCATTTTGAATGCTAATGTTTCTGAATTGACACACCAAAATTACCATCAGAGAACACTACAATACATAGATTAGGGTCAGTGATGAAGGCCATGCCCTTTTGAAAAAAAGATTCAACAAATGAAAGTAACTGGAATGAATTTTGACTTCTAATGCAATATTTGGGAATGCATCTGAGCATTCCTTTTTATGTATTTCTAAGAAAATAACATAATTCCTCTCCTGTCTCTTCCGCACCCAAGCAATAACTTTGCAGAACAATGGGAGCAGTATACCACATTTAAGTATACGTATATCAGATTCAGTGATTCATTAGTAAAGTAAACGCAGAGATGATCTCTCTTGGTAGGATGTACTGTCGGCTTAGTGTTTTTTCTGATGGCTGGGCTTTTTCTTTTATGGTTTCTGTTTCCTCAACTTTTATTTTTCGTAATCACAAGAAAAGCTGTTCTGTTTTCTCAGCTGAGAAGCAGACTTGCTTGTCTCAGCTGCAAAACAGCAAACTGGGGGTAGGACATTTCTTGCAGACTTGACATGGTCACTGCATTGAATGTGATTTCCTGTTGGCTGATCTCCTCCCCAGGCATGGGAATCTCTCTGTGTTGGCTGCAATGACAGACGGAATGCTGATGAGTGGCAGGGGTCTGAGTGCTGGGTCAGTGGTGGGGAACAACAGACCTTCACAACCGGCCTTGTAGCACCAGCAGGCACAAACAGAAAGGAGGCCCATTTTGGGAAGACACCTGCAGTAACAGGAAGTCCATCTATTTGGAAAGCCGTTATACAGAAAGTTTTCCACAAAAGGCAGAAGAGACAAAGGGAACTGCTGATCCTTTCCCAGGTAGTGACAGGCAAGACACAAAACTCATGCCAGCATTCTTTCCACATCTTCGACTACAGATCTGAGTGCACACTTGTGCCTCGGGGGTGAGATGAGGTGCCAAGGCATATGCACCTGCCTCACATGCATGCAACCAGTGCAAGATAAGTGTTGATTATAAATCCAGAATTGCTTGTACCATGGCAAGTGCAAAACAAAAAAAAATAAGATGTAAGAAGTGGCAGGCCACTGGAAGACAAGAAAATCACCCCATGGGACCTGGTTTTGCAGATGAGATGGTCAAACATGGGTGGGGCTGTCTGCCTGGGTGCCCAGTTTGTGTGCTCTTCATGCAGGTAGTAGTGCTTATAAAGAGTGTGTAAAGTAAGCCTTACTTCTTACTATTTCTTAAAACTTAGAATATTGAAAACTTTATTATTAGATTTCTTCTCTAAGTACTCAAAAGAAATTAGTTAAATATTAGACAGAACATGTTTATTTTCCCTTTTGTCAGTACATGTGCATCCCTGTTCTCTTGTGCTCTTTTGTCCTCTCTCTCTTTTGTGTTTACATCCTCCCAGACAGTCCTTGTGCTCACAGCTTTCTTTAACAGGACTGTTTTATTCTTCGTAAAATTGAGACTTATAAAAGAAATAAATCTTGCTATTGTTCTCTTGGGGTGCAGCTGTGCTAAACTGCAATCATGGGAGTTGAAACGGGTTTCCTCTCACAATAACACTTATATTCGTTTCCTGACACTCTTTCTTAATAACATGAGTGTCTTCAGCTGACCAAGGGGAACAAGAGCCCTCTGCTCAACACTTCTGAAGCTAAAATAACACTTGTGTAGCACAGAACAGTTACTCTTATATTACAGTATTTAAATTATTTTTTTTGCATTGGATAAAGATCCAATGATCTCTAGATTTCTGAGTTAATCTCTAATTTCTGAGTTAATACTTCCACTTCCCCCTGTTCCTTCTCTGTCTGAAGTTTCTCCTACTACTGAGACATATTTTTGCATGGAGAGTTAATTAATCCAGGCCTTTCCACTTACCTTACCAGCTTCCCTTTGTGTTTTTCCTCAAGGATGAGCACAAAAAAATAGATCAAAACATCTGAGAAAGATGCAAAATAGAGCTTGTCAGGTCTCATGAAGATGCAAAAACATGACTCTTCCAGCATATTGAGGCACTTCTTTTGCCTTCTGCAAGTAAGAGTGAAATGGGTATCTTTGCATTTCAGATTTTTCACTTGTAAGTTATTAGAGTAGTAGAATGGTGTTAATCATATCTCCTTTGTATGTCCAGACCTTTAGATAAAACATGTGGCTAGGTATTTGCCTGATTTTTATCAGTGATATATAAACAAATATGATACTCTGACTTTGGAGGACAGATCCTAGTGATTGATACTTTAGTGGCTGACAAAAAGATGTCTCTTCCTGGTTTTTTTTTCCTGACATGAATAAATGATGTTTACAGAGCAGCCAAGATATTATAAATGTTGTTGAAAACAGGAAGGAGTGAGTTCTTCTCACTTTTATTTCAGAAGATGTTGCTATGGAAAGCAGTATCTGCTTTAGATAAGTGTGAAAAGCCGTACAGGAAACTAATTTTTTTTTTGTTGTTAATATTTTTAACCAGTAAATTGTCTTTCTTTGTATATAACAAGGACTTCCAAGCCCTTCAGGAAAACCTGCTTATGTATATATAAACACAAAACTGCCTCATGTTGTGTTTGCATCTCCCATGTCTGCCCTGCAGCTGACACATTCATCTATATCTTTTAATGAAGATGAAAAACAATGCAAGACCTTATTATTATAACCTTTCCTTTAACACAGGGGAGAGCCTGGATCCGGTACTAAGAAAGAAAACATGAAAAGATGCTTTTACTTTTTTTCCCCCTTTTTCCAGGAGAACAAGGTCATGAAAATGACCATCTGCAGGATGCAATGCCTGGCTAAACTGCTGGTGTGTAAGGAGCTGCCAATAGGAAGAACACCTGTAAAGGGCTCTGTACTATCTCATCCTCACTGTTTCTCTCTTTTTATACACAAAGAGCACTTTTTGCAGAGTGCTGTTACAGACCTTTGCTGCATGTAATTCTTAAGGGCAACATAACAGATCTAGGCAGAGCGAGTGGGAAGACTGTTCCACTGATGTCTGTGGCAACATTTGCCTGCTCTACAGTATTCACAAGTGTTGCTATTTATTTAAGTATAGCATTACATGGATTTCAGGGCCTGACTTCAGGAGGCTTGGATGTCGCACTCCTTGATACACAAAATATATCCTGCTCAAAAACAATAATCAACAGTGTTTTGAGGGCCTATGACATACTGGAGAAAAATGCCTGGTTCTGGAATTCATATGGCCTGACTTCAACTCTTTGTAAAGCTCACTATGAGGTCTTGGGAAAGACATCTAATGTACATTTAATGTGTGTCAAGTTCTCCAGCATGAATAATTGGTTTTAACATCTGTGAACTTCTCTGAGATCTACAGTGGAAAAGCACTAGGGAAGCTTGATCTATAACCCTATTCAGAGCCCTCCCGCCAGTCATCCACATGTTTCTGTCATGACTCACTCCTAGCTTTGTCCTTCTTCTACCAACCTTAAACAAAGCTGTGTGCATGGCTTTTGCCTGGGGTTGAATTGTTTGTGAAAGGTTGAGGAGAAAAAAGTATAGTTACCCTGTGCTGAAATGTGAAATGAGAGGAAGGAGGAAGAGCCCTAAACAAACAAAAATGAGCAAATGAGTCCTGAGGTTTTTATGTGAACATCTGGTAGTACCAAAGCCACATGAGGCCAAAAGCTGAATTTCTGAATCTAAGAAAGGACTTAATGAATATAATAAGTGCTACTGATAGCTTCAATGAAAGATTGCTGGGACTTAGCAAAAATGAACATTTGAAAGCCATCATCATGATTTGCCAAATTTCCAGCAGAAGTTCATATGCTTTGTTCTTGTCTGGATGGCTGATTAGCCTCCTTATTAAAAATATACAGAGTAAAAACTCCTGCCAATGGTTCTACAAAGCCTCTTGCTGATGTTTAACTTTGTCTCTGACCTTTACCACAACAATGTCACTTATATTACAATTACCTGAATAAAAGTAAGAAAGTGTTTGTAGGTTTACAGCAAGATTTGAATCTTTAATTGGTTACTCAATTACCTGTTAATTACTGATTACTTAATGATAGAGAACTCACTCTCTACCTATGATATACAGAGGAAATGTCTCATTTTAGCATAAAGGTGATGTAATACTTTCTCTCCCTTCAAACCACAAAAAAACCAGTTTATCAGATCTGGACTTAAAATGGAAACAAAAAGAAAATTCTAAAAGTCAAAACTTGCCCTTGTATATGAGCACAAGCACAACCCATGAAGTCATTTGGAAACTGATGGTTGTATCTAAAAATAGAATATAGTCCCTGTTCAGGTTAAAATTCAGCATTGCTATGCCACATGTTTAGGTGATATCATAGGTTAAACCAGTGATGATCTCCTTCCTCAGCACTGAAACCACCTCCACCCCCCACAACCTAAATTTGTATGGAAAACGGTGCATTCTGAGCAGTGCAGTACATTTAGACTTAGTAAATCAAATTTGAAAAAAAGGTATTTCTTATGCTAGCTGCAGCATATTTAATAGGAAATACTTCTCTGGTTAGAGAAGTAGAGAGAAAGTTATCACAGTAGTACTAATATAAAAGATTGCCTGAACACTAAAACTGTGTCTTTGTGTTTTTTTCCTGTCTAAACACTCATCCTACAAAGTGTCAGTATAAATTAAGCCTCCTTAACTTGAACCTATCTATCTGGATTGATATCTGCCATCAGCTCTTTTGATGATTATCCATTTTGTGTCAAGGCATTTTCCAAATAAAGAACAAATAAGCTAAAACAAAATAAAAGGTACCTTTGTTTTTGGTGCTTATGCTGAAAAAAAGATGGGCAACAGTTAAGTATTCCCAGAGAACTCTGCTGAGTTGCCATCGCTTTTCTGAAATTAAAATGCAGACTCTAGTGTTGTTTCCTTCTTAAAACATTTCTTTTATAACTTTTCTGTGGCTGCAAAATAGAGCTCCAAGAATATAAAATATTCACTGTCTGGTTTGTTTTTGTTTTTTTTTTTTTCCCATATGTACACTGGCAACTTAGCAGAAAGCCAATATGTATAGAATGTATAGTGACAGAAGAAAGGTTCATTTTCTGAAAATTTTCTTTTAGCTTTGTAACAATACAGCTAAAAATACTCATGGGATATATAAGCTAACAATGGGTAGCACAGGGATAATCTGATATAAAAGTAAGTAGCCTCATTGACTGAATTCTTCTGTGAACTTATACTGGTTTAACCGAAGGTGAAAGATTCTTAAGTATTGAATGTATATTTAAGGCAAAAAAAAGCCCCCAAAAAATCAACACACAAATGTTCTTTCAACACTTGTTTTCAGGAGTTTTGTTATGCTTAGCAAAAAGCCACTGCACAGCAAAAAGTTTTCCACTGTTTGCAATAATGCTTCTAATCATACTACTTACGGGCATTATGGGCATATAAACTGATTAAATGATTGGCATTTAACATGACACTTGTGTTCTTTGCAGCTGTTCAGTGGTACATACACAGACAAAAAGATACATAGATACATACTTAGATATTATTGACAGCTGGAGAGGGGCTGTCCACAGCAACTAGTTAAACCCACACTAGCTAAATGAATGCTGTCTTTATATCAGGCTTTTTTCCTACTACACAAAGAAATAGAGATGTTGAAGGATGTTTATTTGTCTATTGATTGTTTTTGTTGAGGCAAAACATAGAACACAAGAAGGTGATCAGGGTAGTCAGCATGGATTCACTAAAGATAAAATATGCTAGAACAACCTGATTGTCTTGCATAATGAAACAACAACCAGTATGGCTGAAGAAAGAGCAGTGGATATTATTTACCTTGACTTCAGCAATGCTTTAGAAACTGTCTTTCACAACATCCTCACAGGCAAACTCAGGAAGTATGAGTTAAATGACCAGACAATGAGATGGATTGAGAAACAGCTGAACAGCAGATCCCAGAGGGCTGTAATGAGTGGCACAGAATCAAGTTGGGAGCCTGTCTCTAGTGATGCCCCACCAAGGGTCAGTACTGGGCTCAGTATTGTTTAACTTGTTCATCAATGATTTGGACAAAGAGACAGATGCCTCCTCAGCAGGTCACTGACAGCACAAAACTGGGAGCAGTGGCCAACACCCCAGAGTGCTGTGAAGCCATTCAGAAATGGAAGTTCCATCTGAATACGAGGAAGAACTTTCCCATGTGATTGATGAAGCACTGAAACAGGTTCTCCAGAGTTTGGGGAGTCTCCTTCACTGGAAAAACTGAAGAATTGTGTGGACACAATTTTGTGCCACATCTCATATGACCCTGTTTGAGTAGGGAAATTGGACTTGATGAGTGGTCCCTTCCCTTCCCTTCCCTTCCCTTCCCTTCCCTTCCCTTCCCTTCCCTTCCCTTCCCTTCCCTTCCCTTCCCTTCCCTTCCNTTCCCTTTTCTGTAATTCTCTGAAACCCAAAGTCTCAGTATTTAGAAAAAGCTTTGTTGTTTGTGAATAATTTAATGCAAACCCCCTATTTGAATTAAAAAGGGAAGACTGCAGCCAAAACTATTACTTAAAGCTATCACCTGGACTGTGATGCAAACCAAGCCCTATCTTACCTGCAATCCAAATAGGGAACTGTGTGAAGGAAGCAAGCTTAGAAAGAAAAAGTTACTTTTCCACTGTTGCTCAGAGCCCTAGCCCCCAGACTTCCAACAGAACAGTTATATTCCTGCTGTCCTCTGCCTGGCCAAAACCCACCATGATTTTCTGCCAGATTTGAAGCTAGAATGGGTATGTCTGAGACAACACACAACCTGTATGTTTTACAGCAGTAAAACTTAGTATGCACAATCTCATATCAGTAATGTATATGTTTCCTTGCGCAGTGTTAGGATAGTGATTCTCATGCCCTTCTTCATTAGGCCTGCACTGAACTCTCTGTCCTACTGCTGACCAGCTGCTGAGGATCAAATTAAGTGGTTCAAATACTGTTAAGCAGATAAACACTGAAAACCCTCATGTGTGACAATACAATTACATGCATAATCTTGTATTGATGTTACTTGTTTCTAGATCCCAAACATTGCCATGACTGCAAACCCTAGTGCTCTTCTTGTTCTTTATTTTAGGTAGCCATCCCTTGTCAACCACACCAGGAGATGGCTCTTTGTGCTAGGCAATGTAGAAATTTTCTATAAGCTTACTTAAGAAGCTGAAAAAACATTTCTAAAATTTGTATATACTCTGACTTCTCACTGGCATAGGTTTGTAAGGAAGGTGGTGGATTCTTCTTCCTTGGAGACCTTCAGAAGCTTTCTGTATATGGACCTGGAAACCTGTTGTTGATAGGCCTGTTTGAGTATCAAGGTTGGACCTCCAGTGGTTCCTTCCAACCTTAACCATTCTGTGATTCTCTGAAACTTTCTGAGAAAATATATTAGCTTTGTCCTTCCTAAGAAGCATATGATACAGAAGCAAGACAGACAAGAAGGCAAGGCAGAAAAAAGGTGATGAAAGCCATTTCATTTCTCTTGTGTTTAAAGAATAGTAATTCATTTAAGGTGGCTATACAACACCCAAGCAATTCTTAAGTGTGAACTTGGATTTCTTGAAATGTCATGAAAGAGATCAGTGTGGTTATGTTTTCCTGAGCTGGAGATTTTCTTTTCTGTCAAAGCAGAATTTTTACTATCCGGCTTGCAGTTTTGGTTTACTACCCATATGAATTTCTGCCTATGTGACCAAGAAAATATTTGACCTCACAACATGCTGGACTCTTCATCAGCCACTGAAACAGAAGCTGAATTCAGCATTGGTGTGAACTTTAATGAATGGGGAAAGGTTCTTAACTGTCTCACAGAACCAGACTAAATGATTAAAACCAAATAACTA
The DNA here is from genome assembly GCA_013398995.1 of Alaudala cheleensis. NCBI lineage: Eukaryota > Metazoa > Chordata > Aves > Passeriformes > Alaudidae > Alaudala > Alaudala cheleensis. The sequence goes on along the minus strand of VWYE01023028.1, from coordinate 4,865 downwards.
ATTAATAATAAATTCAGATAACTTTGAGATCTTAATTTTTAATTCCTTCTGCTGCAATTATTTTAGCTGAATTTGGACATTAAATAAGTTATTCATGTGAAGTGGTAATTTCTTTTACAGGAGGTGAAGAATAACAAGGAGACCAACAGTAGCTGAAGGAATTAGAACTGGAATCTGGAAACCATAATATGTGGTGTTTGTATAAACCTGATGGGAACAGATCTTTTAATCAGAAGTTGAGCATGAGGAATTCTGTTGGAAGCAGATACAAGGAAGCTATGTTTAAAACTATGTTTGAATGCTCCTGAAAATTTTTCCCTGAAGCAGATTTGAAAAGGAAGAGGAGGGAATGACAAGTGATTCCATATGACTTTTTTTTGGAAATTACTTTTTTCCAAGATCATCTCTGCTGAAATCAATTTCCCTTAATGGAGCTGACCCAACTACTGTTCTATATTAAGAAGCCAGGTGTTCTCCTTGGTCTGTTTTGAATAGATGGCAGAGTGTATCTAAAAGACAATTTTTCATTTCTACTTTGTCATATTTATTTGGCTGGTTCCTGTTTTAAATTGATGACTTGGCTAATCTAGAATAAAAAGGCCTACGCTAAGCACTCTCAACTCTTGTTTGCTTTAATTAGAATTTTAGCGTGATGTTATCTTCCAAGTAAAAGTTGATGTTTATAGCATTTGAAATATAGTCATGAGGAAGAAAAGGACAGACTCTTCTTGGCCAAAGAAGCTAGTCAGGATTTTTTAAAATGGTTTAACAATATGAAGTGTAGTTTCTAAAAAATTATATTGCATCAGGAAGCTTATCATTTGTCTCAGATATGACATGTTAATATATCACATAACGTCAGCCCAAGTGGCTTTGAAATATTTTGTTTTGTTCAAACAACCCTGAATATTTCTGGTCTTATTAAGTAAATTGGGATGAATCCCCCTGCCGTGGCAAGCTGCTGCTAGGGAATATTGCTCTGTTCAGCTCTCCTGATGCAGTTGTCATCCTTCCCCCAGCTAACAGCCCGCTGCTGTCTGACTGCAGATTTCATGGGAGATGTAATCCGGCCCGTAAGGACCTTTGGGTGAATTTCATAAGCCACAACTCACGTGGTCAATGATACAACACATCTACCCCATGAGCATCTGCACGAATCTCTGAGAGTGTAAGTGTCCAAATAAGAACAGCATGAGGTAAATATTTTTGGCATTAGCAGGATTTCTGCATTTCAACAGCAACATGTACACGGTCATGGGCTTACAGAATACACTGGAAACAGAGGGCTAGTATCTGAACTGTGTCACACTGCCTGATGCTGATTAGGTAGTGTTACACTCTTGCTGAGATAATTGCTGCAGTAATTTCAGTGCAGCTTTCTTTAAGAAAAGTTGGATATAAATTGCTACCACTAAGGACACTCTCTAGTGTTTAAAAAAAAAAAAAGGATTAATTTCTCTAAAATAAAATTTATGCTGACCACTTAAGTGGTCCACCTTAATGTTACTCAGATGAGCATCAGAAAAACAGAAGCATTTGCCTTTCATCACTGTATAACATAAAATCCACATTCTTTCAATGGATTCCTGCTGTGGCAAAAGTAGGAAGTTTAGGTGAAAAATTACTCTACACAGGAAAAAGTGGGAAATTAGATGGTTCTTTGTATAGTAACAAATCAAGAGGCTAGTACAGGACATTGTAGGTTTAGCCTAGTTAGAATCTTTCCAAGCTGCCACTTTTGCAAGATATTTCTCAAAGACAGTTGGAAGATGTCCATGGACTTCTCTGAAAAAAGGAAACAGGTGCTTTCACCCCCTGTATCTAAACACCAACAGCACTTTTCTGGTGGTTCAGGCAAGGAGTAAATATTTGCTGTAATGGGTTGACATCTGCTTCTTCATGGTCTTCACCCAGGATAGCCTCTGCTCCAACACCTGGACCACCTCCTCCATCTCCTTCTGCACTGACCTTGGTGTCTGCAGGGCTGTTGCTGTCACATATTTCTCACTCTCCTCTCTCAAAACTAGTATGGGATGCTTTTTACCCTTTCTTACATGTATTTTTCCAGAGACACTACCTGCTGGACTAATGGACTGCTCTCCTCTGGCCAGCTGGGGTGCCATTTCAGCACTGTCTGGAGCAATCCATGTTGGGCATGGGATAGTACCTGAGCTCTTCTCATGGAAATCACCTCTGAATTCCCTGCTGCCAACCCCTGTCAATATTTAGCATGGCTCATTTTGTAGAGAGGCTCTTCCTTTGTTTCTGTTGGCTGTAGTGGTGAATACCCATAATCCTCCTTGAGTACAAAATCCCTTGACTGCACATGAGAATTTCTCTTTAGACCCAAAGAATGCTTGTCCCCAACATCTCAGGTCATACCTGCTTTGCTTCCCATGTGAAACTGCCAGAGCTCTTGCTGGGTTTCCGTGGTAGTCCATGTCATGACCCATGCTGTGTGTCCAAGCCCTACAGCTGTAACTATCACTGTGCATTGTTTTGTCCCAAGTGGCAGCAGTGACAAAGTGCCTGAACTGTATTTGGGTGGCAGGGCGGATTAGTTGGCATGGTTTTGAGATATTATAAGGATGAAGGAATTCAGTGAGTGCATAACTTTCCGAGGTAGAGAAGACAGATCCAGAAAAGTGTGAGAGAAGGTATTTCCCAGGGCACTGCAACAGTCTGACAATGAGTTCTCACATCTTGAAATAAGGACATTTTCTACTGTTCCTGTGGTTCACACTTTTTAGAAAGCTACCCACCCCTGTTTTCTGGGCAAGTTTTATGTAAGAAAGAGAGGAACTCATTCAGTGGGATAACACGGATTTGTGGTTCACTGCTACCTGCCCATTCCTACAGCACTAGAAATCTAACAGTGTTGGGCTGCAGAGCACTGGATGTAGGCATCTGAAAGGGAGATTTCCTTGTGAAGAGCAAACCTATTATGGAGTGACTGTATCAATGGGCAAGGGAAAAGCCATGAATATAATCCATCTGGATTTCTGTATAGCCTTTGACCTGGTTTTCCATAATACCCTTCTCCCTAAATTGAGGAGATATGGATTTGATGGGTATCCTATTCAGTGAATGAGAAATCGGTTGGATGGTTGCATCTAGAGGTCAGTGGCTCAATTGATGGAGATCAGTGGTAAGTGGGGTCCCTCAGGGGTTTGTATTGGGAATAGTGTTGTTTAACGTTGTCATCAATGACCCAGACAAAGGGATGAAGTGCACTCTTAGCCAATTTGGAGATGACATCAAGCAGAGTGGTGCGGTTGACATTCCAGGGGACAGGATGCCACCCAGAGCGACTTGGAGAAGCTCAAGAAGCGAACCCATGAGACTCCTGAGATCAGGGCCAAGTGTAAGCTGCTGCACCTGGGATGGGGCAACACCAGACATAAATATAGACTGAGAGAACTCCTTGAGAGCAGCTCTGCAAAAAAGGACATGGGTGTGCATTTACTCATGGTCTGGGTGAGGGAAAAGCTGGACATGACCTGACAATGTGCACCTTCAGCCCAGAAAGCCAGTTGTATCCTGGGGTGCATCAAAAGATTGGCCAGTAGGTTGAATGATTCTGCCTTTCTGATCCACTGTGATGAGACCCATACTGCATGCTTGTCAGCTCTGGGGTCCTCAGCACAGGAAAGGCATGAACCTGTTAGAGCTGGTCCATTGTGGATCTACCAAGAGGATTGAGGGCTGGAGCACTTCTAGTATAAAGACAGATTGAGAGAGCTCAGGTTGTTCAGCCAGGGGAAGAGACAGCTCCAGGGAGACCTCGTTGCATCCTGTCAATAACTTAAGGGGGCCTACAAGTAATATGGAGACAAAGCTTCTAGCAGAATCTGTTCTGATAGGACAAGGGGTGATAGTTTTAAAATGAATCAATTTACATTAGATATAAGAAGTTTTTACAATGAGGATGATAAAACACTGGCACAGGTTGTCCAGAGAGCTAGTAGATACCCCATGCCTGACAACATTCAAGGTCAGGATGGTCAGGGGTCTGGCCAACCTGATCTAGTTGAAAATGCCCCTGCTAAGTTTAAGTGTTGGGCTTTGTGATCTCTGGAGGTCCATTCTAATACAAGCAACTCTACGATTCTGTGATTTATCTGTCTACCCAGAAATACATACAGACAGTGCATTGGTAAAATCAAGGGCATGTTAAATCAAGTTTTTCAGGTAATGTGCTTTCTTGATATGCCATAGCAAATCAAAGGGCCTATATTTGTTGAGATCATATCCATGGATGCCAGCATGCATTAAGATTGGGGGTGGCTGGATTATATCGCCAAATCCTATTTAACATTTCTAAAAGATGGGAGGGTGTTGGGGTTTAGGGTTTTCCTTTGGTTTCTTTCTGTCATGGAATTTTGTTTCATTTTGCTAAGAAACTGTAACAATTAGTACTTAGGAGAGACAAGAGAAGCTGCCAATCTCAGGGGAGGAGGGCACCTGGCTGGACTTCCCTTATCTGAGGGGTTTCTCTTGGAGCAGCAGAGATACCTAAAGATTTGGGCTGGGGAAAGAGGCTGGGCACAGCTCCTGGCTCTCTTCCCTGTTGGCTTGGGAGGACGAGACAGGCCGCAGTTGCTGTGGGGAGAATTCACCACCACTGTGGGGCTCCATCTCCTGCTGTTTTCCTCTGCCGTGAGTGGAGCTCTGCTTGCAAGAGCTGCCATTACACTGGGATCTCATTAACACCC
>VWYE01023027.1:105022-136590 GCA_013398995.1 Alaudala cheleensis | reverse complement strand
CCATGTGCCCAGGGTATCACATCCACAAAGGTTTTAACTCCTTCCAGGGATGGGGAGTCCCTGGATAGCTTGTTGTAGAAGGCTGTCTACATCTGAGGAAGAACTGATAGATGGAGGAGTTGCTTCCCATATCACTACTTTTTTCCTGGAGATTGGTTTTTGGTCTTTAGTCTGTGATCCCTGTTCCTTGTAACTGATCAAAGGGACAGCCATTCTACCCTGGGAAGTGAAAGCAAAGTCATCTACTAATTGGGAAAGAAGGGAAAGGGAATGGAAGGATGACTTGGTGTGGTATAGGCAACGGGGCTCTGCAGTGCTGTCACAACCACAAGCCTCTGTGCCCTCTTCTGGAGCTCTACATGATCTCAAAGCCAGAGGAAATCATGAAGAAAGCCAGTCAACTTGTGGAACCTGCTGCTGCATTATGCCTATATCCCAGCTGCTGTTTTAAATAGCACAGAAGCTGTAGGTTCATCTGGGGGCAGGGCTGAGAATGGGGAGGAGGGAGTCAAGTTTCTAAGCATGCTGCTTTAGTGTGTCGCAATGGTACTTCAGCTCCCTGTAGCATGAGCCAACAGAATGAGCTTGTGTAGTGCCAGAACCTTTCTTGTTCATTGCAGCAGCGTTGGTAATGCTGGTGTGACATCCTGGAAATCTGGGGAGCTTTTTCCCTATGCATATGTAGTTTGAGGGATGGGGTGCCAAAGCTTCACCTTGTAGGTGTGAGAGCTGCTGGGGTGTTGCAGTTGGCAAAAAGTGGCACTGTTGCAGCCTGAAAAGAGATGTTTAGATTAGTTTTTAGGAAGAGATTATTGACTCCTAGGGTAGTGAGGTCCTGGCATAGATTGCCTACAGAAGCTGTGGCTGCCCCATCCCTAGAAATGTTCAAGATCAGGGTGGACAGAGCTTGGAGCAATCTGGTCTAGAGGAAGGTGTCTGCCCATGACAGAGGTTTGGAACTGGATGATCCTTAAGGTCTCTTCAAACACCAACTATTCTAACATACGGGAAAAAAAATTAAATTTGATCTCTATTTTTGTAGGATGATGCAGCAGCCATGTGTGTTTTATGCTGTGTGCTTCCTCAGACTGCATGTGTACTGCCTGGGGAAGATGTTCTGACACATGGGATGCTGCTGCTACCTATAGGATCAAAAAACCCCCCTCTGGCAGTAGTAGTACCAGGGAATGGATTGTTCCGTGCTGGCTAAGACAGCTGTGGAGAGTCCATGCTGTGGAAGCAGAGGAGCAAATGGTTAGGAATATTGCACAGCCTGAGAACAATGTGATCACAACTCCTAGAGCATGCCCTGCAGGAATCAGGTGGCTTGAGGTGTCTTGTTGCCCCTTTGTCATGTAGGCCAGGGCAGAACTTCTTAAAAGGAGGGATAGTTTCCAGTAGTCACCACCCTTCTGCACATTTTCCCACTTGGAAGGTGGCCAACAGGCCCATTTACTGGTTGGCTTTTTTTTTCAGGCATTAAGCGAACTTGCTTCTGCTATAAGACAGTGATGTTTATGTTCTTTCCCCCTCATACTGGGATGTGAGCCACCTATGTGCTGAGAGAGGGCCTAGAAGGAAGCGTAGCTGTGGCTGCAGGGGTGAAGAACTTGGTAGGTTTGGGCAAGAGGTGTACAAGAATTCCTTAGGAAGGTGTAGAGCAGCAAAATGTCTAGGCTGCAGCAACCCATGCCTTATTCCTAGGTGTCTGGCAGGCTTCTTGTGTCAAAGATCAGCCTGTTTATCCTGCTCCCTCTGCTCAGGAAACTGAAGTCTAAGTGGTTGTTCCTATCAGAGGCTCTGAAATCGAGGAGAGCCCATACATGAGCTCTTAGGCTGTTCTCACTGGTGGGAAGAGAGACAAAACCTGGGGGATATGACTTTTTTTGCTTCTCCCATTTTTATTTACTACCTGAAAATACCCATCTTCAATTGAGCTCTTTTTTCTTTCCTAGCTGGTTAAAACCCACAATCTGCTGACCACCAGGAATTACATTTTTGGGTACCATCCACATGGCATCATGGGCTTGGGTGCCTTTTGCAACTTCAGCACAGAGGCCACGGGTGTCAGCCAGAAATTCCCTGGGATCCGACCGTACCTTGCTACCCTGGCTGGGAACTTCAGGATGCCCATATTGAGGGACTACTTAATGTCTGGTGGTAAGCACAAAGCACCCTGTGCCATTTCTGCTCGTGCTCCTTGGCTCTGAGCTGTCTCCACCTCTTTTGAGTGAAAAGCTGTGTTGGAAGCTTGGGTAGCCGCTTCCTGCTGGTAATATCACCCAAACATAGCTTTCATATAACTGTCAAGAGGAAGCTGTGAATAAGTGTGAGAAATCCTGTCCAGTGGAAGGTGTCCCTGTGCCTGGCAGAGGATTGGAACTGGGTGATCTTTAAGCTACCTTCCAACCCAGACCGTTCTGTGATTCTGTGAATATGACTCATTTGGGCTGCAGGGACTGCTGCTCCCTGTGTTCATCCTGAACTCTAGGCTGCTCTTGTCCAAAAGCATAGTAAAGATATCTGACAGCTGTAGTTGTGGAAGGAGGAGACATGGAACCAAATTGTCCTAGTTATTGTGAGAAGGTACAGGAAGAAGTTGCACTGATTGAAAATACTGGGTAACCATGGCCAGCTCAGCTCCTGGGCTCACCACCACATGACTTGTCCCACATCTGTGTGTGGTGGTAGATGCTGTCTCCACCCAATCCCACTGCTGGGTGCCTACCAGGGGTAGAGTCTGAAGTATTGCATGATACCAGCTGTTCAGAGACCCTTCCCTGAATTTATTCTTGTAGATCTGTGTGATCATCCAGTGATGTAAATGTGCTGAATTACATTATAGGTCTATTTTAATGGAGTCCAGGATTTTAATTCTGGGAGGGCTTGACTGGGCAGAGGAAGCACTGCTTAAATAGCAATAAAGTGTTCTTGCATGGCCTAAGCTTCCTTTTTGGAGTGAGGACACCTGTCAGTTATAGGTGAGGGAGTAACACTTAAAACCTGTGAATTGAATGATCTGGTAACCTGTCTGCTGTTTCTGGAACTTATTAATGAATAAATGACTTTAAAACAGATATCTTAGTAAGTACCATGGCTGGGAAGATGATAGGAGTAGCTGTACCTGACTGACTTGTTACAATTGACTGTTTCTGAGATTACTGTCATTATTGAGAGAGAGAAAAACTAACTGGATCTGATGCAGAAAAGGTGTTTGTCCTTATCTAGAAAGGGCAGTATCTCAAGCTGGTTTTTAGCTTCCTGTACTCATGTTAATTGCTGTGTGAAGTCCATAATTTGGGAATTCACAGGACAGCAACATGTGAGAAGTTGGGATCTGCTTTCCAGTCTGTCACATCTGTAAATTTAGTTGTGTTGCTTAAGTTTCCATGTAGCCTTTTTATATTAAAAAAAAAATCTTCAATTTGTTCAGTATGACTGGCAGACAATCTCGTGGCCAGCCAGAGCTACTCTTTCCTTTTTGGAAGGAATGTGGGAGTAGGCTTTAGCAACATTATTGCTGGCTTGGCTATCCCTGAGCATTGAGCTTAAACCAGAGGAAAAGTGTGCTTCCTCTGTTCCTAGGATCTAAGCAAGACTTCAGGTGTGATGAAGTTAACCTTCTGAAAGCCATAACTTGTCTTCACTTTCCTATATTAGAACTTAAGTGTACTAATACAAAGGCTTTAATGTCACTTGGAAAGTGCTGATAATTCCCTCAATCCTTTTTTGTGTGGATGAGCCACTTCCAGGTGGAATTATAATATAATAGCCCTGTACCAATACACATAGTTGGTTTACAAGTAGTATGATTTCCTAATTTTACAGCCTACTAGAGGTACACCAAGGGATCCAATAAGGCATGAGGGGATGACCAGAAAACCCCATATACTGTGTGAATGTGCTAAAGAGCAGAATTTAGCAATTGTCACTTTGTCTCCATGTCTCACTGCAGTTCTGAAGGAACTGTTTGGTGCTGTGAGCAGCAGTAATCTACACCTGCTAATAAGTGTGAAAGAGCTGAACATGAATCTGTTGCCAGGCCTGTGTAGCCAGCATGAGCCTTGGTGTGGAGAATGGGACAGAGTTGAAAGTTGGAGCAATGAGTGTAGCCTGAGCCTTTCAGAGGAAAAATGGTCAGAGAGGTGTAGCTGTGCTGAAGGAAACTAACACTTCATTCTCAATTCCAGCTGATGTGTCCCAAGTGTGGTCTGCTCTGTTCTTATCTGGAGCTGGGATAGGTGATGACCCTGATGCCCAGATAGACATCAACGCTGGCAGACTTGTCCTGTCTAAGTCCCCAGGGCCTGTTCATTATTTAGTTTTTGGCTCAAGCAATTAATACAGAGTGTAACAGGGCAATGACCTAAAGTACTCAGATCAGATGTGTTGTGTGATCAGAATGTAAGTCATGGCATCACACTTCTCCTTGGCTTATTCTGGCCAAAAAAGTGAGGCAGGAGCAAGCTTGGACACCAATTATAGGATAAAAGCAAGAGTTTTAAGAGCAGACAATCAACTTTCTTCACATTTTTAAAGTAATACAGAGGAAATTAAAAGATGCTGTCTTCGGGTTTTCATGTCCCTGGAGTGGGGACTGGTGCTTTAGGACAGAGATTGCTTATTAAAGGTGAAGGGAGATCCTGCTCTTTGCAGTGTGGAATAGAGGGAAAGACCTTCACAGACACTTTCCTCAGAGTATAAACTTACGTAAACACTCTGTCCTGTAAATTGCAAGAGCTTCATATTATTTCAGGTATGTCTTGAAGGTTTGTCCATTTATTCTTTTTTATATTACTAAAGTATTCTCCCACATCTATTCCACTACCTAATTTTGCTGAGGAATTGGTCAAAATAAGACCCTCATCCATAAAGATAACACAACTGCTTTCTTCCTCACTAAAGGTAAACCAAATCCTACTGTAAAGTTTACATGAAGGGAGCATGTCTGACACCACTGCCTTTGATATCACTAGGCATAGAAAATCCTTGCTGCAGTCTTTTGATGAAAAAAAATTTTTGAGAACTGATGTTTGTGGAGTTCATGACTAAGTCTAGTGCTGCCAGGTCTATGAACTGCTTGTTTAATTGAGGTGTAGGTTGCCTGCTAATACCACCCTCTCTGACCACAGGGAGGTTGGACAACTCAACCTGCAATTGAGGCATAAACTTTGTGCTGTAAGTAGGAGAAGATCCTGAAGATCACCAGCTAATCTCATAGCATGGCCCTTGTGTCTGTCTCCTTGATCCAGGTATATGTCCTGTGAACCGTGACAGCATAGACTACATCTTGTCCAAGAATGGCAGTGGCAATGCCATCATCATTGTGGTCGGAGGGGCAGCAGAGTCCCTGAACTGCACCCCAGGGAAGAACTCTGTGACACTGAAGAACCGGAAAGGATTTGTGAAACTGGCTCTGCGGCATGGGTAAGGGGCAGCCTCAATGCTGGAACAGTGGAAACACAGTGGAAGGTGCTTTTATTTGGACCAAGAACAACTTGGTTTAGGTGAAGATGTCCCTGCTCAATGCAAGGGGATAGGACTAGATGGCCTTCAAAGGTCTCCTCCAGCCCAAACCATTCTGTGATTCTGTTCCCTGAAGCAGCTGGTACCTTGGAGGGTTTCTCTGTTCTGCAGTTTTGCTGTGTTGTGTGGATGTTTGCCCAGAGTATCAGACATCAGTGTCCTTTGGCTTCTGCCCCTGAGCAAGGTACAGGGGTTGGGGGATCCCTGGGACAGGAGGAGGCTTCCAGGGCAAGGAGAGATAGTGTCAGTATGGGGTGATGACCTGTGCAGTCCCCCTGATCCCCATATGTCTGAAAGGAAATGGCCATCAAAAGTAGGAGTCGAGTGTATATGGAAGCATGCCCAATGCCTGACTACACAACATTCCACAGGCCCATTGTCAGTACAATTCTCTTGTATGCCTTCAAAGTGTATCTATCATGCCAAGTCTGGCCAGCTTATGTCAGTACCTTGTGCTGCAAAAAAAAGCTCTGGGCAATGGGACCATCAACTGTGCAGCCTGGCAGAACACACACAGCAAGTGTGGAGTTGTCATATGAGCGACAGTCTTGGGGGTGGGGTCCTGAATGTTTCTGTCTTTTTAGAGCGGACTTGGTTCCTGTCTACTCCTTTGGGGAGAATGAAGTGTACAAGCAGGTGATCTTTGAAGAGGGTTCCTGGGGAAGATGGGTTCAGAAGAAGTTCCAGAAGCACATTGGCTTTGCTCCATGCATCTTTCATGGCCGTGGACTCTTCTCTTCCAACACCTGGGGGTTGTTACCTTACTCCAAGCCCATCACTACTGTTGGTAAGGTTTTGGTATAAACATGCTGAGTGCTGCTTAAGGTGGCAGAATACTTGGGTCTATGTTGTACACCTGCTGTAATTTGGTCTAGGAGTCTTGACTATAAAATGGCTTTCCCTTCTATGTAAAACCTTCCAGCAAAACTGAGAATGAGCTAGAAGAGTTTCCAGAGGTTACAAGCCTTCAATCAATGTTCTGCTTCCAGGCAATTTTGCAAGAGAACTCTTTCTTGAGGGGGGAAGGCTGTAGCTATACTTTCTTTGGCCTTGGATAGTTAAAGTCAGAAGCAACCTGGCCCCCCATGCTCTAGTGGGATGCATGTCTCATAGCTGAATATTAAAGCCAACCCTTAAACTTGCATTTGAGTCTTCTAACACAAGGCAGTGAGGCTTTGAGGGAGGGTAAAAATGGTCAGCTTTACTTCTCTGGTGTGTATAGGGGAATAACACATAAGAAGAACTGACTCTTGGCTCCTGTTAATTGAGGAGGGATTTATCACTCTGCTGGAAACAGAAGGGGGACTTCCTAGCCACCTTGAACAGTACAGGCATTTGTGTAGGTAAAACAAACCTGGTATTGCTGCAGGTGTGATGTGTGTCCTTGTTATGGGACAGTTGTGCTTCAGAGTCTGGCAAAATTGGGAGGAATCAGGCAAACCTCTGCTATAATGGCAAACTGTGCTGTGCCAGAATGGATGTGCTGAACTACCATAGCTGTGTCCATAGAGGACAAATATCCAGGTCATAGGAACGTTTAAGCTAACGTGGTTTTGTCCCTTTTTTTATCAGTTGGAGAGCCCATCACCATCCCCAAAATTGATAATCCCTCCCAGAAGGATGTGGACTTCTACCATAGCATATATGTGGATTCCCTGATTAAACTCTTTGACAAATACAAGAGCAAATTTGGCCTGCCGGAGACTGAGGTCTTGGAAGTCAACTGAAGGCACTGGCTCAGCAGCACCTCCTTCTCTCAGAACCAACACATCTTCTCCAGGAGTCCAAATTGTCATTGTGTACTTGAAAGCATGTGTGGGTGTATGTATCCTTTAAAGCAAGTGTTTAAAGTATTGCTAGATCACTTTAAAAATAATAAAGAAAGGCTTTGCTTTAGAGAAATCCCATTACAAACATCTTTTTATATAAAAAAAATGTACATCTCCCCATTGCTGTGAGGATTTGGATGAGTTAAATGATTGCCTTTGTAATCTGCTACATAATGCTGTTGGATCACCAGCAATGGATTAGAAAAATTCCTACAGCTACTGTACCCACTAGCACAGGCAGTTTTGGGAGTAGGATCCATCTGGTTTTCAGCCTAAAAAGCAGCAGGTTGATTTGAACAGCGTGGCAGTTTCACAAGTGTGTTGCACAAGAGCCCTGTTGAGACATGCTTGTGTAGCAAAGGGTATTTCTGCTTTGGAAAAGCACTTTCTGGAAGTTCAGCTGGGCTGCCAACCCCCCTTGGTGTGGCATCTATGCTGGATAGTGCAGGAAACCAAGCAGAAAGAGTCAGGTGAACCTTGATCCACAGTGCAGTGGATGGTTTTGTGGCATTAAATTCACCTCTTTGAAATGTCAGTTTAGAAGCAGGTATGTCCCAGGTGCTGCTTGCACAGAAGCTTGTAGCTGGAAATATGGAACTTCTTCATAGCCACAAATCTCCAAGGATAAGCTCTAGGTGCAGTCGTGTAGCCCTGGTGTTGTTTAGGGTAGCCCATTGGGGGAAAATGCAGTGGGACTACTGATGCAAGTGCTCTGGATCCCAGAAGTATTTGGGGAAATCTGCAAGTAACTTCTGGCCTGAAGGTGGCTTCTAAATACTCCATCCAGTGAATGTAAAGGAGTAGCCTTTAGAATCTAAAGCTACTTTTTAAAAGTATTTATAAAATGTTTACGTGGATGTTAACACTGCTTGTAGTGAGATTTCTTGAGAGTACAATTTATGTGTGAACCTGAAACACTGCACTACTTGCGTGTCTGACCTGCCTTTTCAACCATCCAGTTGAGTGTATCTTGAGCTCTAAAATGTGCCTTTCTTCAATGCAAGAGGATGGTACTTCACATTCCTGGAATCTTGCCTCTAAAGACAAATGTTCATCTGTCATATTTGATAGATTATTGTATTACAGAGTGTCAATTTTTGTACAAATTTCTAGAAATAAACTTGGGCAAAAATAGTGGGCTGCTTTGGTCCCTTCAGTGTTACAGGGTTTGTGGCTGGTATTATAGCAGTAGTTTGTATGATTGCAGTTGTGCCTTTTTTTCCTACGGGAAGAAAATGGTTTGTCTCTACAAAAGCAGACTCACACCAAAATCACCATCTCTGGAAGTGTGTAGTGGTAGGTCTGAAACAGGTTAAGGGTTGGACTTGATCTTAGAAGTCTTTTCCAACCTTAATGATTCTGTTCTACCATCGGTATTCTCACTGCATGGGCAGAATAGTTTAAGCAAAAATTGGTGGTTTAAGGTTGGGGTTTTGCCTGGGAGTGTGCACAAGGAGCTGAGGCAGCCTCCATCTGTGGCCCTTCTTAAGAGAGCAGATACAGAAAGTGCATACCCTATTGCTCCTTATAGCTGATTACTTGGGGTTTTGTTGCTGCCTAGAACAGAAAATGTTGAATTGCATCCCTGGTCCTTAGGTGAAGAAATTCTTCCAGCACTTAAAAGGGAGCTTCATAAAAAAGAATAACTTTCTATACATGGTGCTTAGTGATAGGACAAGGGCCAAATAAAAACTTCTATAAATAGACAATAAACCCAATAGAGGAGAGATTTTGATTGGATATTGGGAAGAAATTCTTCTTTGTGAGGGTGACAAGGCCCTGGTACAGGCTGCCCAAAGAAGCTCTTGCTGCCTCATCCTTGGAAGTGTTCCAGGTCAGCAACCTGGTTTAGTGGAAGGTGTCCCTGCCCTGTTCCATGGCAGGGGAGTTGGAATGAGATGAGCTTTAGGGTCACTTCCTACTCAAACCACTCTGTGATTATTCTTGTCAGAGCCCCCAGACATCTACTGCTAGAGGTGCAAAGTGCTCCAGAAATAGCTCACAGTGCTGAAGGCTCTTCTAGTAACAAGGGAGGGTTTAACCTGTTGTTTTTGGGCTGGGTCTGGCCTGTGAACCATGGAAGTCATCAGTCAGTGCTGGCTGACTTTCACAGCCTGGCAATGCTGTTCTCCAGGGTGAAAGCCAAACTTACTCTTTGCCCCTTTTCAGGCTTGGCCAATGGAATCTGAAAGCCTTCTGCTCAGGAAGATAAACCTGGTGTGTTACTTGCTTCCCTTTTCCTCACCCTTAGTAGGATTGATTTGTATCTCTGTTTCGTGCTAGCTCACACTAAGGTTGTGTTTATAGTGACTTTNGGTGCTGGCTGACTTTCACAGCCTGGCAATGCTGTTCTCCAGGGTGAAAACCAAACTTACTTTTTGCCCTTTTTCAGGCTTGGCCAATGGAATCTGAAAGCCTTCTGCTCAGGAAGATAAACCTGGTGTGTTACTTGCTTCCCTTTTCCTTACTCTTAGGTTGATTTGTATCTCTGTTCTGTGCTAGCTGACACTGAGGTTGTGTTCATAGTGACTTCTCTGGAAATGTGTAGCAAGAAAAGCTCTGCCCAAACCACTTCTAACTACTTGTGACAAGTCTCTGGAATCCACCTTTGAGGATTCCATGAACTGGAGGAGCTCAGTTCTTGCAGAGCTTTTTTCCAAGCTATGTTTTTTATTATCAGGTTTTAGATCAAAGCATAGCTGCAGACTGAAAATCCCCTTAACACAGAAGAGGGAGAGTTATTTCAAACATGGCTCCATTCCTGCAGAAAGGGATATACAANATTAAATTCACCTCTTTGAAATGTCAGTTTAGAAGCAGGTATGTCCCAGGTGCTGCTTGCACAGAAGCTTGTAGCTGGAAATATGGAACTTCTTCATAGCCACAAATCTCCAAGGATAAGCTCTAGGTGCAGTCGTGTAGCCCTGGTGTTGCAGACCTTTAGGGTAGCCCATTGGGGGAAAATGCAGTGGGACTACTGATGCAAGTGCTCTGGATCCCAGAAGTATTTGGGGAAATCTGCAAGTAACTTCTGGCCTGAAGGTGGCTTCTAAATACTCCATCCAGTGAATGTAAAGGAGTAGCCTTTAGAATCTAAAGCTACTTTTTAAAAGTATTTATAAAATGTTTACGTGGATGTTAACACTGCTTGTAGTGAGATTTCTTGAGAGTACAATTTATGTGTGAACCTGAAACACTGCACTACTTGCGTGTCTGACCTGCCTTTTCAACCATCCAGTTGAGTGTATCTTGAGCTCTAAAATGTGCCTTTCTTCCATGCAAGAGGATGGTACTTCACATTCCTGGAATCTTGCCTCTAAAGACAAATGTTCATCTGTCATATTTGATAGATTATTGTATTACAGAGTGTCAATTTTTGTACAAATTTCTAGAAATAAACTTGGGCAAAAATAGTGGGCTGCTTTGGTCCCTTCAGTGTTACAGGGTTTGTGGCTGGTATTATAGCAGTAGTTTGTATGATTGCAGTTGTGCCTTTTTTTCCTACGGGAAGAAAATGGTTTGTCTCTACAAAAGCAGACTCACACCAAAATCACCATCTCTGGAAGTGTGTAGTGGTAGGTCTGAAACAGGTTAAGGGTTGGACTTGATCTTAGAAGTCTTTTCCAACCTTAATGATTCTGTTCTACCATCGGCATTCTCCCTGCATGGGCAGAATAGTTTAAGCAAAAATTGGTGGTTTAAGGTTGGGGTTTTGCCTGGGAGTGTGCACAAGGAGCTGAGGCAGCCTCCATCTGTGGCCCTTCTTAAGAGAGCAGATACAGAAAGTGCATACCCTATTGCTCCTTATAGCTGATTACTTGGGGTTTTGTTGCTGCCTAGAACAGAAAATGTTGAATTGCATCCCTGGTCCTTAGGTGAAGAAATTCTTCCAGCACTTAAAAGGGAGCTTCATAAAAAAGAATAACTTTCTATACATGGTGCTTAGTGATAGGACAAGGGCCAAATAAAAACTTCTATAAATAGACAATAAACCCAATAGAGGAGAGATTTTGATTGGATATTGGGAAGAAATTCTTCTTTGTGAGGGTGACAAGGCCCTGGTACAGGCTGCCCAAAGAAGCTCTCGCTGCCTCATCCTTGGAAGTGTTCCAGGTCAGCAACCTGGTTTAGTGGAAGGTGTCCCTGCCCTGTTCCATGGCAGGGGAGTTGGAATGAGATGAGCTTTAGGGTCACTTCCTACTCAAACCACTCTGTGATTATTCTTGTCAGAGCCCCCAGACATCTACTGCTAGAGGTGCAAAGTGCTCCAGAAATAGCTCACAGTGCTGTGGGCTCTTCTAGTAACAAGGGAGGGTTTAACCTGTTGTTTTTGGGCTGGGTCTGGCCTGTGAACCATGGAAGTGATCATTTGGTGCTGGCTGACTTTCACAGCCTGGCAATGCTGTTCTCCAGGGTGAAAACCAAACTTACTTTTTGCCCTTTTTCAGGCTTGGCCAATGGAATCTGAAAGCCTTCTGCTCAGGAAGATAAACCTGGTGTGTTACTTGCTTCCCTTTTCCTTACTCTTAGGTTGATTTGTATCTCTGTTCTGTGCTAGCTGACACTGAGGTTGTGTTCATAGTGACTTCTCTGGAAATGTGTAGCAAGAAAAGCTCTGCCCAAACCACTTCTAACTACTTGTGACAAGTCTCTGGAATCCACCTTTGAGGATTCCATGAACTGGAGGAGCTCAGTTCTTGCAGAGCTTTTTTCCAAGCTATGTTTTTTATTATCAGGTTTTAGATCAAAGCATAGCTGCAGACTGAAAATCCCCTTAACACAGAAGAGGGAGAGTTATTTCAAACATGGCTCCATTCCTGCAGAAAGGGATATACAAATGAATATGCTGTGACTTTTTCCATACTGCAATGTTGGACCAGCTCTGCCAAATTCTTGACTATGCTAGAAGTACTGTTAAAGTCTAACACGAGATTGACGCTGAATGTTACTTTTTTGTGATCTATCACCAGTCTATGAAGGGGGAATTTTTGTCTGATCTCAGCTCATGCCCAAGATAGTAGCCCAGGTTGTCTCATACAATAGTGTGCAGAAGGCCAAATACATCCTGGGCTGATCCTACAGTGTGGCAGCAGCTCAAGGAAGGTGATCTGGTCCCTTTGCTTGTGAGACCCCACCTGCCCTGCTGCCTTCAGCTCTGGAGTCCCCACATCGACTTGGCGAGTCCAGAGGAGGCCACACAGAGGCTCTGAGGGCTGGAGACCCTCTCTGCAGATAGACTGGAAAGGTGGGGATGTTCAGCCTGGGAAAGAGAAGGCCTTCAGGGACACCTTAGAGCCCCTGCCAGTGCATAAAGGGGCTCCTAGAGAGCTGTAGAAGGACTTTGGACAAAGGCAGGGAGGCATAGGACAAGGGGCAGTGGCTTCAAAGTGTCAGAAGAGCAGGGTTAGAAGGGCTATTCGGAAGAAATTCTACCCTGTGAAACCCTGGTTCTACCCAGAAGCTGTGGCTGCTCATGCCTGGAAGTGAATAAGGCCAGGTAGGATGGGTTGTGGAGCAACCCAGTCTATTTGGAAGGTGTCTCTCCCAGGGCAGGGGAGTGGAACTGGATGAACTTTGAGGCTGCTTCTAGTTCAAACTATTCTGTGACTCTATGAACTTAAAAACTGATAGGAGTTAAAATTATCACCTCTGACATTGTGGTGATAAGCATTAGAACAGTGGCCCAGGGAAGTGGTGGAATCATGATCCCTAGAAGTGTTCTATAAGTTTGTGGGTGTGACTTTGGACAATGGGTTAGCAGTGGCCTTGGCAGTGCCAAGTTAATGGTTAGACTTGATCTTACAGAGGACTTTTCCAACCGTGACAGTTTGGTGATTCTTTGGTTCTATAACTATGCAATGTGCTGCTGGGACTTGCTATGGATGGAATTGCTACGCTCTTGCTGCCTTATCTAGGTCACTTCCTTTGGCTGACCTAGGCTGCTGTCCACGATAGACCAGCCCTGATAAAACTGTTCTTACAATCTCTATTGAGAAATGGGCATCTTTGCTTTCCTGTGGACTTGTCTTGCACTTAGCTCAGCAACATCCCCTTCCACTGTTTTTGTTTAGCTTGATATATGAAGTTCATTTGTACTCCTCTGGTTCTTGAGATCTCCCCGTCCTCCTGACATTCCTCATTATACCTGCAAGAATCCTGATAAATCTGTCCCTCATTACAGGCTGGAAGAGGGGACATTCCACTTTCACCACTTTTTCCCCATGTGTTTATACATAGTTACTGTCCTGTTTTGTTATCTTTGCCTGTAATCAGAGTTCTTCCTCTGGTAAAAAGGTACATGACTCAGTTTATGGAAAAGGCATGGCAGTTGGATGCAGGCCATCTGCAGAGATTTATCCCTTCCTTGACTGCCAGCCATAGGGCATCCTGAGGATGCTACATGAATCCTGAGTTCAGTTTTGAGCCCTTCATGATAGGAAGGATGTTGAGGAGCAGGGGTATGTCCACATAAGGGAATTGAGCTGGGGAAGGGCCTGGAGTGCCAGAAGTGGCTGAGGGAGCTGGGTGGGGCTCAGTGTGGAGGAAAGGAAGCCTGGGGGGGACTTTCTCACTCTCTACAACTCCCTACCAGGAGAGTGAAGTCATGTGACAGTTGGGCTCTGCCCCCAGGGGACAAGGGACAGGACAAGAGGAAACAGCCTTAAATTGCACTAGGTAAGGTTTACAATAGTGTATTAGTGAAAATTTCTTCACTGAAAGGGCAGTCAGGTGTTGGAACAGGCAGAGTCTCCATCCCTGGAGGTGTTTAACAGATGTGTGGATGTGGCATTTGGGGACATGGGTTAGTAGTGGGCTTGGTATGGAATGGTTGTTCATTGGACCTCAGTGGTCTTAGGGAGCTTTTCCAGTCTTTATAATTCTGTGGGTTTGCTCAGCTGTTTTTCTGGTAATGTACCAGGGGATATTTCATGACTGTACTTACTGGGAGCTTAGGAATTCTGCTTTGGAAGACAGTCCTTGCAGCAGGCTGCAGTCCCAGTGCTTATTCAGTTGTGAACCACTGGCCTTTGGCCTTGATCTACGCACTGAAATCAGAAAGCATCTTCTGGTTGATGTACATGGGCTTTTAATGTAATCCCCAGTCGTAGCAACTACTTTGATGTGGATGGGTGTGATGGACCCCATGTGCTGTTCTCCTTCATTTAATTGCCTTCTCATCTAAAATATATTTAATTTCACAGAGTTGCAGAATCATTTTGGTTCTAAAGCCTTTGAGACCATTCAGCCTCCCTGTTTCCACAATACCCAGCCTACCACTTATTCATGTTTCGAAGTGCCACATTCACACATCTGTTAAATCCCACCAGTGATGGAGATGCTACCACTGCCCTAGACAAACTGCTCCAGGGCTGGATGACCATTTCCATGAAAAAATTTTCCCAATATCTAACCTAAACCTCCCCTCACACAACTTGAGGCCATTTCCTCTTGTCCTGTCCCTTGTTTCCTGGGAGAAGAGCCTGACTCCCACCTGGCTCCACTCTCCTGTCAGGGAGTTGTAGAGAGGGAGAAGGGCCTGCCCGAGCCTCCTTTTCTCCAGATTGAGCTCCCCCAGCTCCCTCAGACACTCCTTGTCACACTTGTGCTCTAGTCCTTTCACTACTTTCCCTGTCTAATTCACAATATATATTTAAAAATGTACATTTGAGTTGATGAAGGAAGATTTTTCCATGTAAATAATGGCCCTTTTAAGCACCAGGAGAGTGACAGATATTCTAAACATCATTTGCCCTCCAAAGCACCAGGAGTCCTCTTCTGTGTCCTGCATGGAAATTATCTAATGATTATGAGCTGACTTGAAAATGTCTTATACTGTAAGTGGATCTCCTCTGTGCACATAATGTGACCTAAACAGCTTGATGGTGTGTCAAAAACATCATGAAGTGTCTCTGTCTGAGGTGAGACACTTTATCTATAATGGGACACTCAGGAAATTTACGATAAATTAATTAAATCAGTTTTAATACCCTCACATTTATGTAGCTGATGGGGATGGCAAAGTGCAAATAATGGCCACTTGGAAATTAATACAGGCCCCCTTGGATTTTATTGCATTTAAGACTTATATTACTATTAATTTAAAACCAAGGGCCTCCACATTGAAAGATCTGACCTTTACTGTGCTTTTTCACTGTGAGCTTCTGATATAGTGCCTAGGGATAATGGAAACACCTTAGGTATCTGCAAGTGTCTCACAGCAGTTCAAAGTAATCTCTGTGAAGGGAGCAAACATATTCAGCTGCAACTAGAAATACAGACCTTTGACACAAAAAGGTGCAAAGTTCAATGCCCACAAAACCAGTCTCTTGTTTTAGTTGCTATTGCTTGAGATGGATCCCCCCCAAAGCAAAGCTAAAAAACTCCTTTAACCCTGCATCTGTGGCTGTAAATTGCATTCTTTAATATGCATTCAGTGCAGAATTTGTCCTTATTTTTCTCTATAAACAGCTCACAAACTTCAAGTATTTTGCTCTGCATTTGGAATCCTTCTACCCATCAGTGAAGTGTGCTGTCTCATTGGAGGGATTTTCCAATGATCTCATACCCCAATAAGAAGCATATTTGACCCAATCTGTGGCAGAAGTAGGAATTATTGTTAGCCTCATGGTAATTTCTTCCTTTCCCAAAGGTTCTACCATGCCTATTGCTATTAAGTAATATCTGTAATAACTTGCAGGTGGTATCTCTCCACCACATGTCATTTGGAAGGACATGAGCCCATGTGTCTAAACTTCACAGAATCACACACTGGCTTAGATTGAAAGGGACCTTAAAGCTCATCTTGTTCCAGCCCCCTGTCATGTGCAAAGACACTTTATACTGCACCAGATTGCTGTAAGCCCCATCCAACCTGTCCTTGAACACTTCCAGGGATGGGGCAGCCACAACTTCTCTGGGCAACCTGTGCTATGGGGAAAGAAATGAGGGACAAAACAGAGAGTGCAATGGAGCTGATGATATCCTGGCCTTGGTGGGATACAGGCTATGGGATAAGCGACCATAGATAGGAGAAGAACTGGGAAAGTACAGCATATGCAGATATCAAGGTTTTTAAAACTAATGTAGTTTTGTAAGGCTGCCAAGTAACGCAAACAATAGGCTGATTCTGTAACTAGTGGGAAATTCTTGCTTAAGGATGTGACTGCTTAGAGCTGTAACTGCTTAGAGCTGCAACTGTATATAAGGCTGTGTGGAAACCCTAAAAATCCCCTTAGGGAAACTTCCAGGCTTTGCCCTGAAAATATTTACCATAGAGTGCACTGCCAAGACTGATGGTGGTGCCTGAAGAACCACTGCCAATCTGCCCTGCATTGCTTCCCTCATTGCTCACTTAACCCTGCCCTCCCCCATTGTTCATCCCTCATCCCCTACACAGTTTGCCCTGCCCTTTGTACCACCCGTGTGCCCTCAGGCCATTGGCTCCTGACCCTTTACTTAACCCCTGAGCACCCACATGGTCTGGGTCTTCTGTCCCTGGTCCCTTCAGCATGTTGGAATAAACTTCTGCTGGAACATACCGTACAGGAGGCCCTTCCTGTCCACAGACCCACTTCTCCAGCCTGTCCAGACCCCTCTTGATGCCATCCCTTCCCTCTACACAGTAGACACATCACTCAGGTTGGGTAGGTGGAGAGGTTATTGATGTGGGATGCACACAGTTCATATGACAGTTTCCTAGGGCATCATTAAATTACTCAGGGTCCTGTGTAATGTCATATACATGGGTGAGTTGGGCAGTACTGCTCCAGCATTACTGCCTCTAGCGACTGTTCATGATTAGGGACAAAAGAAGCCACTCTTTAGCTGAAGCTTGCAAATACTCTGCTTCAAACAATCCAACAATCCTAATTAATTAACTAATTATAGTAAGCCCTATGATTCAGGAATGATCTGGGTTATTAAATGGCTGTCATGTTGAATGGTCATTGTGATGAACTGTACAAGGCAGGTACTAACCTCTCAAAACTCATGAAAGTCAGAGGTGAATCTGAAACCTTATCCCTAAAAACTTCACATTTTATCATGCCCTTAGAAATGGTTCTTTTTTATGCTGACATAACAAAACCCAACAATAAATCTGAAATTTAGAATGAGGCCAAAAGCTTGAGCTAGTGTGAGCTGAAAATCTGCCAGGACTTCTTTACAGCTGTGTGAGTTACAAAATCAGTAATAAATGGGTTTTGGGGTCATATTTGAATTTTTCTCTGGGTGATATTTTATTTTTTAGTCCCTGAATTGTGGGTTAGAGTTCTCAGTCTACATCAAGCAGCAAATGCAATCTCCATATGCATGGCAAGTGAACTCCTCTGGTGAGTAAATAATTTGACTTTTCTAAACATAACTATTTTATCATCACAGTCTGTTCCTGTGGAAATGAAGAAAATCCTGCCATGGTAACAACATACAGACTTTAAGTTCAGGAAGTCCATGTAAATTAGTGTCCTGGTGTTCTCTGGGTTAATTTTCTCCCTAAGTAGCTGGTATGTGGTTTTGTTTTGGATTTAGGATGAGAATAATGTTGATAACATACTTTTTATAGAAGGAGAAGGTGAAGAAGTGGGGGAATATCAGTCACAGAAACATCACGTTTCATCTGAGGATGGACTTACTTGTTTTTTAAAGGATGTTTCGGATTTTTTTATATTTTGGGCAAACAAGCAGTGGCATTTTTACACTGCTTCCATAAATTGTTTTTAGTGATTTATCTCAGGAAAAACTATTCTTAGAGCAGGATTCTTCTCTGATTTTCTCTCAAAGTCTAAGATAGAATTAGTTTTCTCTCTGGAGGAAACAAGAGTCTCAAAGGAGAAAGCATTCTCAAAATTTCTTTATGTTTAGATAATTTTGTCATTCTGAATGCATTTTTCACACCTTGAGCAAAGAGACCCCCCCAGATTTCATCCTAAAAAATCAAGTTTCAATCTTCCAAGGTGAAGATGGAATGCTCAAAAGGAGGGAGAGTGTGTCTTGTAATGAGCCAGAGACCAGGAGGTGAATCAAACTGATACAACAGGTCCAAAATGACTGTGTTTGAACTTCCTGATCTCAGGAGTCTGGGTGCTTGAAAATAGAACACTGGCTATAGAAAACACTGAAATATAAGGGTTTTTTTTTTTTTTCTTAATCTGAAGGAAAAAATGGAGACGCACTTGTTCCCAGAAAATCTTCCAAAAAAGGCCACTGTTTTTAGTTAAAATCTCTGATCAGAGACAGCAACACCCAGAACTCACACACAATGCCAGGCTCAATGATGCCCAAAACTTAAGCTTGAGGTATTGAATTTATTTGATGCCTACATGTGAAATCAAACAATTTGGGAAAAAAAGTCCATATAGATGTTTTATTATGAGATAAACCAGGGAATCACCCAGAAGAAAAGTTTAGCATCTCCATTTCAACTAGGAAGCATTTTGGAGAAAAGCAGACCATGGTAAGCAGCTGCAAAGGAAGGAGCATGATGAAGAGGATGACTTCATGCCACAAGGATGGCCATCAAACCCCAGAAAACTTGACTTTCCATTCCAGTTTTTATTTTACTTCCTCTTTTTAACGAGTTCACTTTTGAATACCTTAGTCCAAAATAAGTGCTGAAGACTCTGCTGTTACAACACCTCACCACAGCATGGATATTACAAATCCAGGAGTACTGCAGGTGAATAAAGGCTTCCTGGGCTTCCAGCAGGATGGTCTCCAAGGTGTGGGAGATGTATGGTACTGAGGACAGGAGGACTGGAGGAAAGGAAGAGCAGAGGACGGGGCTTTCCAGCACTGCACAGAACACTTGGCCCTTTCAGAGCTGTCCAGCCCAGTGGGAACAGGCATTTCCAGTGCTGTGGCACACACTAAGGACAGGCATTCCCAATGCTGCTGCAGGGATGGCAGGACTAAGTGTTCCCAGCAGTGTAGGGACAGGTGTTTTGGCTCAGTCCCTGATGGTCCCTGGCAGTGCCATGGGGATGAGTGTCTCAAGTATGACCACCAATGCCAGGCAGGTGCTGCAGAGTGCTGTTGGATGGATGGCCCTGGTGGGGCACAGGGACAGGACTGGTGCTCTGAGAGCTGCACAGTACGTGGGGATGGTGCTGTTCCAGGTGGGCATGGTCCCCTCTCTGCTGAGGATGGATGTTGCCTGGGTAGGATGGGATGGAGGTACGTGCTGAGGGGATGGTTGCATTGGGCTTTGGTGTGTTGTAGGAGTCACAGCTGGTATGATGTGAGGTGAGTCGGCCTGATGTGGGATGGCTTGGCATGGAATGGGTCAATGTGATGTGGGATAGGTTTGTCTGATACTGGGTTGGTTGACACAATGTGGGGCAGCTTGGTCTGTTGTTGGGCAGGTTGGGGTGATATGGGGTGGGCTGGGGTGACATGGGGCAGTGGATGTGCTGTGGAGAAGGTTGGTGTGATGTGAGGCAAGTGGATGTGATGTGGGGAAGGTTCATAGAATCATGGAATAAGCTGAGCTGGAAGAGACTCATCGGGATCATCAAGTCTAATTCCTGGCCGTGTGCAGGACACCACAATAATTCCACCATGTGTGTGAGAGCATTGTCCAAATGCTTCTTGAGTTCTGCCAGACTTGGTGCTGTGACCACTTTCCCGGGGAGCCTGTTCCAGTGCTCAGCCACCCTCTGGATGAAGAACCTTTTTCTAATATCCAACTTAAACCTTCCCCAACTCAGCTTCAGGCCATTCCTTCAGGTCCTGTCACTGCTCACAAGAGTTAAGAGATTGGTACATGCCCCTCTGCTTCTCCTCCTGAGGGTACTGAAGGCCTCAGTCAGGTCTGCTCTCATTGTTCAGTCTCTTCTCCGGGCTGAACAAAAGCAGTGACTTCAGTTGCTCCTTATAAGGCTCTCCAGACACTTCGCCGTCCTCATGGCCCTCTTTTGGACCCTCCACAACAGCCTAAGGTCTTTTTTACATTGCCATGACATAGATGGATGCGACACGTGACAGGCTGGCCTGTTGCGGGGCAGGTGGATGTAATGTGGGGCAGGTCGGAGTGACGTGAGGGGGCGGTGAGAGTGACGCCGCTGCCGAGGCACAGCTGCGGGCCCCGCCTCGCAGCCCCGCCGGGTGCCATGGCGACCGCCCCTCGGCCCCTCCCCATCCCCCACCGTCCCCTCCGATGAACTATTTTCCGTCCCACCACGTGATGACAACAGCTCCCGCACACGTGACGGAGGGCTTGCTGTCAGTCAAACTCGCTCTCCTCCAATCACCGCCCGTGGTTGGGCGCCGTCCCGCCTTCCGGAAGCGGGCCCTCTAATCGACGCCGGCGCGCGTTCCAGCGGTTTGACAGGGCCAGCGAGGAGGGGCGTTGATTGACGTCAGGTTAAGCCAGTCGTAGCTCGAGAAGGCGGCTGGGCTCCCGCCCTTGCGACGCGAGGACCAATGGGAGTGCGGGAGGCGGTCCCTCGCCCACCCCCCGGCACTGCGGTAATATGGCTCCGTAGCGGGCGGCCGGCCGGCTCGGCGTTGCTGCCGCCATTAACCCCTGCGCGCCCGGCGGGCTCGGGGGAGCGGAGCGGGGACCCTACGTGAGGATGAGCTCGGCTGCCGGTCCCGCCGCATTACCGCCCGGCTCCGCCGCCCGCGCCCTCCATGTGGAGCTGCCTTCGCAGCAGGTACGGCGCGGCCTCGGGGCGGGTCTCGGAGGGGGCTGTGGCGGAGGAGGGTTTCCTGAGATGGATAAGGATGAAGTGTGAGGTGTTCTGAGATGGAGGGGGTGTGCTCTTCTAGGTGTGGCATGCCCTGAGGTGTACACAGGGGCGTGCTCACTGACGTATGGGTTGTTCTGGGGTGAAGGGAGATGTTTCCTGAACTGAGGAGTGCTCCCTGAGGTGTACAGGGGTTACTCCCTCGGGTGAATGGGGGTGCGCCCTGAGGTAAAGGGGTGGACAGGTACTCCATGAGGTGTCAGTGGGGTGTCACTTCCCCGAGGTCTGGGGGTAGCTGAGGTCGTCCCCAACCCGATGGAAGGGGTGTCCCTGAGGCAAGGGGGAGTTTGAGCACCTTTCCTCTTAGGTAGGAAGGCAGGAGGAAGCATGGGGCTGGGGGTCTGTGCCTCTCTCCCGGGGGAGTCAGGTGGTGTTTCCTCTCCCAGGAAATTACTTCTGTACCTACAAAGGACCTGGAGCTGACTATAGGTGGGAGTTGCAGCAGGAGTAACACCCTGAAAAATAGTGTTAAACTTGGGCACCTCGTGAGGCCAGGGCAGCTGGGGTATCCTCTCCTTCTCTTGGCAGGGTGGGGAGTGGGTGTGGGTATGACACGGGGTGTATTCTGAAAAGTGGTGAAATGGTCTCTCCCCATTGCATCCTTCCCTTCCCCTAACTCTCTTTTCATGTTTGCTGATAGTTGGCTTTTGGTTTACTGGGCATTTGTCACACGTTTTGATTTTGGAGAGCATGAATTTTAAGTGAGGAACACTGGGTTCTGCCTAATAATTTAGCAATCTATCAAACTGACTCTGTGCCCTTTTCCCTCTTGCAAGTGATGACTTTGACTGTACAGGAGCTGGAGCAGGGAGTAGTTAGCAAAAATTTGTTTTTCTTTGGAAATCCTGTAAGATGTGAATGTTGTTTTGGCTCATTGACTCAGTGCAGTCGATGTTATTACAAGGAAGACGAGCGATCTGTGTTACTTGAGCTACATGTTACCAGGTGGGAATAGAAAGAGTACCTAGAGAAAAAATCAATAGATGTTAACTTGAAGTGGATGTATAATGCTCTTTTAAAAAACATGTTAGAACATGTGGAGACATCCACACAACTTAGGGGCAAATGGAGGTGGCTATTGGCCACTCGACCCTAATTTGTGAGCAAGTACTTACTCTGAAATGTGGGTCTGCTCTATGTTAATAAACATAAATATGAATGCTGCTCTGTATGAACAGGAAACAGTGGATTGTCCGTGAGATCAAGTACAGCCTTCTTCTTGCTGAATTTTTGGTTTTATTCTGTCTCAGGCTTGTGCAAAAACCAAGTGAATGCTGCAGAGAGAAGCCTAAGATATTAGTCATTGGACTTTGTGAAAGTGAGACCAAAACACAGGCTTTTTCTTCTAGGAGCAGACATTTTTATAGGAGCTCCTAGTTCCTAGGAGCAGAAATTGAATCATCAATTATAGGACATTCCAGTAGAGTAAATATTTATTGAGAACGCTTGTATGTTAGTTATAGCAAGTGTAAGGCTGTGACAGAGGCTGAGGTATTGTTCTGCTGTGTGCTCTGCTAACACAAGAGCCATGTGCTGAGGGATCTGTGCACTGTGTCTGTACTTGGAATCAAATGGAGGGGTCAGCTGAACACACTGATAGCAAATCACCCTCTTTCTCTGTATTATCTGAGCTCAAAAGTCAGTTACTGAAGTGCAAGATACCTTGATGGGGCTCATCACATCATATTTTACTACAGAATTATGAAAAGGAAAAGTCATTCCTAGCCTATTGTACACCTCTGTAATGTCATAGTCTGGCTAATCCAGATGTGGTGCTATGTAAGGCAAGGTAATTATTTACTGTGTGCCAGCATAGAAATCAGCTTGGTGATTTGTTTCAGTAGGCAGCTTTCTCTAGAACAACCAGTGCTACATTTTTTAGACTATAAGAATTGAGAGCAGGATGGTCTGAGTTATGGCTATAAATCTCTTTAAAGACAAATTCTCAACTCTAAATTCAAGGCTAGTGCTTTTAATGACTGAAGTGACATTTTAGGGGCAGAAGTACTGATGGTATAATTTGGGTTTAGTCTAGCTTTAATAGTTCTAGTAACATGCACATGGATTAGGAGACAACATTCCTGCTACTGACACGTTTGCAGGAGTGAAAAGTTAAGTCCAAAACCATTTGCTACTGTGATCACATTTACATCGAAATGGACTGACCTCTTTTTTAACTTGTTTGCATGGTGGGATGACGGGGCAGAGAATGCCTTTTGCTGTTGTAGTCTGTATTTTAAGAAAAATAAATATGTATGGCTGTAAAGAAATGCATCTGATTAAGCATAAAATTCCCATTTGAATCCTTTAGTAATTGTGTCAGGATGTTGTTCTCTTTTCCTGTAAGAGTGAGCACAACAGAACTGAAAATGTGAACTAATTGCACTTCAGGAGCAGAGATTCCTTAGTAATATCTGTTCCCAATTGCTCGATGCAAGAAAACTGGGAGTGTCATGATAACTTAAAGATTTCTGAATGCTCAAAACTAACTGTTCAATCCTGTCATTATAAGCAGTTTAAGGAGGGGTTGGAGGGCCCAAACTTTTCAGACTCTTATATACCCTCAATGGAAAGGATTGGACAGAAAAATGCAGCTTGTATGTAGAGAGGCAGTCATGCCACAGTCAAATGATCTGTTGAATGCTACTGTGCTAATTGCTGGCCAGAACAGACTCCTCGTGTGGTTGTCTAGTGACAGGAAAGCACACAGTCATGGACTCCAGAACCAGTGCCTGGGAGGGTGTATGTGAGGGACAGGGATGGATGTGGTGGTAAGGAGGGAAAGAGTAAATGGTGCCATTGGGCACAGCCATGAATAGTGTCACACCAGGTGACCCAATATTTTCTGTCTCTTTCAGTTCACAAATGTCTCTTGACAGATAGTGAAAGTTTCTGTGGGGAAGAGCTGCAATGAGGTTTCAGCTACAGGTGTCAGAAGTTTATGTTTAGGGTAGAGCAAAACCGATCAACCAGTTAGTGAAGTTTCTCAAGGACACTCTGTAGCCTCCATTAACATTAAGGCTGGGATTCCTAAAGGTCCAGTTGGCGTTTTATGGACTTTCAAGAGTCCAAGAGCAGTGCTCAGCATACATGGCTCCTGTGGCTTCCATACTAGCTTAACTCTGGGATCATCTCTACCTTTCGGATTTGGCTGTCCAACCAATTCCTTATCCATCTCACAGTCCACTCATCAAGTCCATCTCTCCAATTTGGAGAGAAGGATGTTGTGGGGGACCGTGTCCAAGGCTTTACCAAAGTCGAGATAAATGACATCTGTAACTCTTCTCTTGTCCACTGATGTAGTCACCCCATCATACAAGGCTGTTGGGTTGGTCAGGCAGGACTTTGCTTTGGTGAAACCATGCTGGCTGTTGAATCAGCTCCCTGTCTTCCATGTGCCTTAGCACAGCTTCTCAGAGGATCTATTCTGTGATCTTCCCAGGCACAGAGGTGAGGCTGACAGGGTGGTGGCTCCCAGGGTCCTCCTTTTGGCCTTTTTAAAGATGGGCCTTTTTAAAGATGGGTACTTTTTAAAGATGGGTACTATGCTTCCCCTTTTCCAATTTGGGATTTCACCCAACTGCCATGGTTTTTAAACATGTATCACTCATACACAACATTTTGGGCAACGTGGCAGAAAGGGATGATTCAAAGTGTGCTGGCAAAAGTGTTTGAAGAATCTTGTGTAGGAGAAGTGAAGAAAGTTACTATATGGGCCCAGGGCTGCACATGAATGAGACTTTCAACTGAACAGTGAGAAAATAGTATATTTTTAAACAATAGTTGTATATTACTCTTGTTACATTTTCTCCTGAGTTATATGGAAAAAAAAGACTCATTCTAAATATTTTACTTCCCCTTTCCTACATAATATGGGGTGGTGGGAGGGGGGTTGGGGGAATTAGAATAGTAGATGGAAAGTGTTGTATTGGAATATTGCTCTCACTTTTCTTTGACACACACTGTCTTTAAATGCTGCTCCAAAAACACCACAGTGTGAATTGGGACCTGCTGATCTTAGTCAGTTGTATCCATACTCAAGTATATCAATGTTCAGTGTTTGTTAGAGACAAATTAGGAGTGGTTATTAAAGTTACTGGAAAATTGTAGTTTTAGCCCAAAAGGCCAACTGTTAACCTGGGGCTGGAATTTTGCTATCTGCAGTGTACTACCTGTATTCTGTAAGGGGTGCAGGTGTGTTCTGCAGACCAAATGATGTGTTGATAAGTTAGAGAGAGACTGTTATGTCCAGAAACTATACTAAATTGGTTTTCATGCTTTATTTGGGGTGTTTGTGGTGGGTTATGGAATGCTCTTAATTGAACGACTTGCTAGCTAAAGACAAAAGTCTCATTTATGAAGGGAAACTGACTTATTTGCCCTTGTTTTATTATCCAGCAACAAGATAAGCATTAATATGCTGCTTGCTTGTGCAATCTAGAGCATCCTTAAGTGCTTCTTTAAGGTCAGAATTGCCATTGCTTCGATTTTGTTGATGCCCTTGGTTCTGTAAGGCCCTGTTTACTTTTTGGGTGCTTCCTTCCTAATATCATCTTAATATTCCCAAGTTATTCCCACAGCTAATGCTTCCTTCCCCAAGGTCACATTAAGAGACATAAGGGACTTCTTTCGGCTGCTGCAGTGTGTTATTAATGAGGTGGGACTTGAACCCTGATGTTCTCTTTTCTGTATGGGGATTAGTTCCTATGCTAGGTCAAAGAAGCAGCTACAGTTTTGGTCTTTCATCTTGAGACTAAATACTTACTTAGACAAACTCAGAGAAAAACATGAATAAGGAAAGATGTTTTTTCTAGCTAGCTCTTCTAAAATGTTTTGGTTAAAGATGGAAAGACTGTCTAGTTTCCTATTACTTGCATCTTAGGTTAACACCTAGCAAAAAGAGTTTTGTCTGGCCAGTGGGCAATATTTGTAAGATTTTCTTAACCACAGTTTAGAGTAATTTTTCTAGGGTGCTGACAGTTCTTATTCTTCGGAGCTGTGGTGTTTGCCAGCTTGCTGGATCTGTTGGTCTTGATTGTTATAGTGACCATAACCAAACACAGCTGTTGAAACAATACACAGAAATTTGCCCAAGACCCTGCATAGGCTCATGATTTGGCTTTTGAACCCTTCCTGCTACCATTATGTTTAAGTTAATGGTGTGTATTGAGTCTTGTTTTGCTGCACCTAACCAGCTATCCTGTTTGTGTCCCAAGACTGAATGTGTCTTCTGTACCTGCCTCTACAATATGTTTTAAATAACAGGCTTTTACAGCCTTTCTGCAGAAATTAGCACAAATTCTGGATGTGGAAAAAAATAGAAAGGTGAGAAGATTAGTGAGTGGTGTGAACATCATGAGCTTATACCAGTTTTAGTCTTAGTTCTTTCATTCATTTTGGACTCTAAAGCAAGTGGTATAGATTTTCTACATGTGATTATGGGGCAGAAAGAGAAGATTTTTTTGTGCCAGCTGAACAGTTACCAGCTGTTTACAGCATTTCATGGGGACAGAAGTTGAGTTCTGAGTTGCCCTGTAAATGCAATTACTTCATGAGGAAGGGGTTTAGAGGGTTAGCTTGTAGGAGAGGGTACAGGGAAGGATCGACCAGAGAACTCAGCTGTCTTTCAAGAGTAATACATAGTCTTAAGTTTTTTTCAGTTGTTTTAATTATTTTCTGATGCTACTATTGCTTTAATTAGTCTTAAAGGAGCAGATCATGCCATAGACTAACATATTTTGTTGGATCTAGCATTGACTTCAGACGTTGCATTCTTTAACTCCGTACTGATCTTGCAAAGGGCTGTTTTGCATTCAGATAGCGGGAAAATAATTATACTTCTGCATGGGCCATGTCAAGTATTGAGATATTCCTTGTTCTTCCTCTTTCACTTTCTCCTTGTGTGAATTAGGGCAGACTTGATGTCTTTTGAACATCTTCCATTTGCTGACTGTTCCTGGTGACATTCTCAGTGCAGTACAGAAGCAGAAGTAGCCATGGCATGGGGTATGGATGATTAAAAACCTGTATTGACCCTTGATGTGTTCATGTGAAAGCTTTATAGCTGTTTTCCTACTTAAGGGAAACTTCCAAAAGCCTTTCAGCTGCCCAGAAGCATAAAGGAAAGGAAGTGCTTTGATTTAAGAACCTATAAACCAAAATTCACAACTGTGCATCTTGGAAAACTTTGAGCTCATGTTGATGAAATGGCTTTGATTTTTCTTGTCATTTAGACTTTGACTTTTCTTGTGGTCCTTTAATCTGGGTAAATCCCTCTGCACAGGTTCAATTATCTGGTTCCTTGCATAAGATCTTTGGGAACGTGAAATCTGTGATGTATGTGAGCACCTCCACAGGGAAAAAAGTGCAGTTGTGGTTCTGCAGTGCACCTTCCAACTGGTGTTGACCTCAGTTCGGATTCCTAGTAGAAATAGTTTCTTAAAGGCACTTGCAAGAAAGTAGCTAAATCTTAAAAAGGGAAAGGAGTTCCTGGATGGGAGTTGCTCACTTGACATGAGGAAATGGAGATATTAAGGAGTTGCAGTTATAAGGAGAACCACAAGTGATTCATTGAACTAATTATGGCTGTGTATGAACTAGTTATGGCTACATAGCTTTGAGGGCCTTGCTGTCTTCAAGTGTGTACTAGAAGACATTGAAATAGAATTCATAAAAATTCTTTATGGTGTGTCCCACAAAATTGTATATCAAATGCTTCTGCTTTGCATCAGAAGTAGATCAGAAAGCCCATTTGATTCCCTTGACTCTGAACTGTGGAAAACTGTTAAATTCTCTTTGTATCCCATAATCACATAAATCTTCCTAGCAAGTGTGTAAATTGGAGTACAAGCATTTTCCTACCCTTCCTTAAAACCTTTGTGGTTTTAGGGAACCATACATCTGAGCAGTGCTCAAACTTTCCGTGTACATTTCTTGAATATTGAAAGCTTTATGTTTTGCAGCAGAGTTGACCCAAACCTTCTGTGGGATATGCTCCACTTAAAAAAAACAAAAAGTATTAATTTGGAAAATGGAGCAGCTTGAAAACTTACATAGAATTAAGTATGAATTGTCTACCGTATGACTTCCAAGAGATTATGTCCTGTGATTGCTTCTTAATACTTAAACTGGCACAGAGAGGTGCAAGCAAATAGTGAAAATCTAAGGAAGTTGGAAGGTGCAATATGGAGGTGTAGAGCAGTGCTGTCATAATAAATAATGCTCATGTTGGCTAAATGTAGATCATATTTTGGAAAAATCTTTTTGTTTCAGGGCTGGAGGTTTTATGCTTTTTAAGAAAAAGACCCACCTCAACCTGTCTGCTATGAGCTACAAAGCACACAGAGCCCTCTGTTTGAATATGACTTAATTCTGACAAATATCCAGGCATCTACATAGCTGACATTGCAAGCTCAGGTCTGTTCTGTTCAAAAACACTGGATTTGCTGTAGTAACATTTGTGTTGGTAACTAATCTTTGCCTCCTGCCCTAATGCTAAAATAGTTGGAAGGATTTTGCTTAAATTCTTCCAGATCTTCTGTGGGTCATAAAGCAAAAAACCAAGCTATGAATTCATGTGAAAGCCAGGTAAAAACAGAGTGTGTATCATCTTATACAGAGGTCAGAGCTGATCCTGATCTGAAAATAATTCAGGGAATTTACGTCCTTGACAGGATTGTGAGGAGGAGACCAGTCTGAAAACAGAGATGGTACCCAGAGATGAAGACTGTCTCTTGATTAAAAACTGTTTGATAAGTAGGGTACTCCATTAAAGGCTAAGGAAGGAGACCTAGTGCTGAAATTTTAGCCAGTGTTGAAAGTGCTTTGTTCTGGAAATACAATAATTGCTTTTCAGCTCATCAGGCCTCTGAGAGAGCCCTAAGTGGTGATATAACTTTGGCGAATTTGGGCTAAGTAATTTATATAAACTTCTACTTTGCTTGCACAAGATGATTTCCCAGCCTTCTTAATTCCTGTTTTACCATTGTATTTACATTTCAAGCAAAAGAAAGTTTCTGGTTACATGGGTTGTATGTAAAGCCATCAGGAATGGGTGGGTGGAGCAGCCTTTTTCAAATTCAGTCACAAATGTATAAAACTTTCTTCCTGGGCAATTGAATTTAAGCTTCATTCTGGAAAATGTATTCCTATTTATAGAGTTCTTTAAAAATCTGCCTGTTAAAATTTCTGTAACTTGCTTATGGCCATGGGTAGTGTGGGCCCACTGTCATTTGTAACATCTGGAAGTTTTCAGCCAAACCCTCTGTTCACAGAGGGGGCTGTTTGATTGGCATCTTGGATGGTTCTTGCTGGAAGAAACCAAACTGCCTGCCTTGCTTAAGTTCAGATACTCCCTTGACAGCTTTTTGACTCTATTTAACATGTCATCTTACCTGCTGAGAGTAGAATTCATGAACAGCTTTCTAAAATTTCTTCCTGGGAAGAGGGAAGACCATGGTACTGGGAGAAGGCTAAGTGGGACTAAGACGACAGACCCTCCCTCTTTTCCCAGCTCTGAGCCATTAGATCATCTCAGCTGCCAATAGTATGGTAGGCTCCATGTGATTAGAATGGGCTTTGCTGTTGCCCATATTAGTGACCTGAGCTTCACAACTGATAACTGGAGCTAGAGTCAGTGTGATGGCTGAGTACCAGAAATAGAAAATGGTGTTTGGCTGTGTTCTCATCCAGCTTGGATATACTGACATTATTTTTTTCTTTCCAAGGGTCATCAGATTCTTGTAGGGGAATAATGAAGTGGTTAAGATGGAAGAGGCATCAGAACTCTCTCCATGCTTGCTTTTGCTACCCATTGTATGACCTTGAACAAATAATTATGAAATTCCATGAATACTTGAGGCTGTTGTAGGTTGTCCTGTTCTACTGCCATGAGCAGTCCAGACCTTGTGTTAACAACAGTGCACTTCTTTCTCATTTGACTTATTCCTTTTTCTTACCTCCCTGCTGCATCATCTCTGCAGTGACTTTTATTAGACAAAAAACTGTGAATAGCTTTATTACTTCTGTTTCTCAGGCCTGGAGGAAAGCAGAGTGGCATCTGAATCAGCTTAAGCCATAAAGAAACTTAAGTGTTGAAGTTTGCCTGCTCTGTCCTCTTTTGTTGTGGGCATATCTGTGTAGCTGTGGGAAGCTGAACTGGAGGAACTTACCTAGATTTTACCCTTACTTTCCCAGTTAGTTACCCTTACTAACTTCTGGTTTTGGCAGCTTTACCTTAGTTCAGTTTTCTGACCCTCACCATAAGATTGCATTAAACACATTGTGCAGGATGGGAACATGCGTCAGGATGCTGAAGGTGGCATTCCAGGAAGAGGTAGTGGTGAGGGAACTGAAGCATGAAGGGACCAGACTGTTTCAGTCCTGTAGACCTCAAATGACTTGGTAGACTGTCTGGAATCATCTGACAAAAAAGGCATCTTAACAAGGTTGATTATGAAAATACTTGACTCTGGAGCAGTTTGATTTGTTCATGGCCTGTGGTAAATCTGGATGGGGTTCCCAGAAAGTCATTGAATGGGAACACTAAATATATAACACAACTGCAGATAGTTCCTCAGAATGATGAAAACTGAGTGCTTCTCTTTCACTGAGTTTTGAGTGAAGCTGGTAATTGCTGAGCAGGGATGGTCTTGCTGCACTCCATAGCAGCTCTGTTAAGATGCTGTTGTAGAATTCAGGGAAGCTGCTTTTCTGCCTCTGCAGGCATGAGTGATGAAACCTGGTGGTAGGTTCTGCTCTTCAGATCTCCTATAGCTTTCTGATCAGACTTTGTGTATCTTTGGAATAGCTGTCTGCCTGTAACTCGTGCTATCTTTACATGCAGCAGTGTTTTTAAAGTACAAGCTACTCAGGATTTCACACTAATTTTCCATTAGGAATCTCTTCCCCTGGTTTGTAGTCATTTATCTTCAGCATAGAAGGAAGCACTAATTTCTTTCATGTGAATCAACATGTAGTTGCTATATAGCAGTTGCTTTTAATAAAATGCAACTTAGAATGGTAAATAAAGCAAAATATAACCTGGCCTGCAATGTAATTTCACTGCTCCATTGGCTTTCTTAGGAATTGCAAAGGTCTAGAAAAATTGTAATCAAAATAACCTGTTTGTGTCACAAACCCCTGAGAATGAGCTGTTAGACCTGCTGTACTACTGTGCTAAGCAGTGATCCAGATATTTCACTGTTAAGGCTGCATGTGCTGAATTGAGATCTCTTGAAAAGTTAGATAACCTTTTCCATGGTAGAAAAGGTTTTTTAGTTCTACAAAAATAACTTTTTTGTTTTGCTGTAGGATATCTCATTAAGATACTTGCTGTAGATGTCTGTCTGAGGTTTTCATCTTCAGTCCTGTATTGCTGGTAACCTGTAAGGTCTTTGACGAGGTAACAGTGAAAGTTAGCTATAATCATTATATATTTTGCTTCTCTCTCTCTCTTTTTTTTTTTTTT
>VWYE01023027.1:20986-105001 GCA_013398995.1 Alaudala cheleensis | reverse complement strand
TTTTTTTTTTTTTTGTGAAAGCAGGTCCTGCACTGTCATTTTGCACTCACACTGGCCTTTTTGAAGTTAAGTGACTCATGAGGCTGCCAAGGCACTTGGATTGTTTTTTAATGCTTGTATTTTGATTTTAAGGTGGGCTTTTTGGAATGACTGTTCTGGCTGCAGAGCATCTTTTCCTGGGGGAATCCACTCTCTTGATGAAGATTTCTTGACACTTAAAGGGAGAGTAAAATAGCTGACACTTGTCACTAAAGAAAAGGGACCCTTTTTAGCACTTCACCTAGAAGGAGTAGGAAATGAAAGAATTGTGTATTATTTGCAGCTACTGTGTTCAACATAGAGTGTACTGGTTTATTCTCTAAAAAGAGTTGCTTTTGCAGTTTGAAGTGCTCGTACCTCATTGTGAACTGCTTTCCCCTTGGCTTGTGGCAGTGCCAGGCTCTGTTGCTCCTCATACACTTCTAGCCAGTGGTTTCATTCCAGCGGTTCTCTGCCTTCAGCCTCTTCCTGCTGTGCTGTCCCCTCCTTGGTCTGCTCAGCTGCTTGTCCAGCCATGTGGTGAACCATATTGAGGAACTGAGCTGGTGAAACTAACCCAGGAAAAAGGAGAGGTGGTTAGATTCCATCCAGATTGCTTCCCAGATATGATTCTGTGAGCAGCTGCACAAGTGGTGGAAGGAATAAGAAAGGGTGATGCAGCACTGGGAGCTGGCAGTGTTTGGCTGATGCCAGTGCTAGCTGAGCTGCAACACACTGGGGTTTTTGTTTTGTGTATTCCAATGTCTCCAGCACAAAATGATATGAAATGCATAGGAGGTAACAATAGAGATTTAAAACTTCCCTCAAAATAATATTTACTTTGTCACAAAACAAAGTAAATTCCTTGATGAGGAATTCTAGAGCTTATTTCAGTTGTCTTTGGGTATGTCATTGTAGCTGATAATCTCCTGGCTGAATCTAATTATCTTTGATCAGGAGAGATTAATTAACTCTGAATGTTGCCTCTGTAGAGTTCAGAGGAAATTTGAATATTTCATTATTAAATCAGTGAATATAGTGGGCAAACAGGAAGATTTATTGTTAGGATTCAAGTCTCTCTGTCATCATGACCTCACACTAAATAATGTGAATGATAAAATTGTCTGTGTATTTGGAAATTTGTTCCCTATCAGCAGGCTAAGGGACAGGAAGAGAGTGCTGGCTAGGCTGGAGATTCAAACAGACATTCATTACCTGTTGCACATTGACTTCTGAACTGTGTTGTGATCTCATAACCCCAAATTTAATGATCCTCTTCTGGTTTAGGAGAAGTGAGACTTTAACCCCCAGGTCCTGAAAGGTGCCAGCAAGTCACAAGCCATGGAGATAAGGGCTCTCATCTTGTTCAGAGGTGCAGGCATAGGATAGGACACTGGACAGCTTTTTTTTTTAATTTTTTTTAAAACTCGTTGACCTCATTGTGTACTGTGAATGGTAAGAAACTTGTTTGACTTTGCTTGAGAGCTAATCATTGAAACTACTTAAAGCAGGCACACAAATTAGTAAATCCAAGAGAGACCTGGAGAAAGTTGCCCTCTTTGTTCAGATGCAGTGTGGGCTGTTCTTTGCAAAGAATGAAAGGAAAAGAAAGATACCAGAAAGTAAGGGAATAAGCATGGTAGTTGATTGATTTCTGTGCTACTGAGGTTAATTGAAAGAGAAATAGCACATAACATTCTTGGATAATTTTTATAGGTAGCAAAATGCATGTTCAAAGCCGTTTCTTAAGGAGTGTTTCAGTTCCACATAAAAACGGCCAGCTTTGAGGTTAGATGTGAAAAAATGTTAAAGGTCCATGTGGCTTCTTTTAAGTGAGGCTTAATATTTCTGTTGACATTTTTGATACCAGTTCCTAAGAAAATAAGCCATGTAGTCTCACAGAACGTTTTCTGTTGGTTGGGATTTTTTTGGTTTTAAATTTCTATATATTAGAGGTACCTGGCCATCCTGTCTCAGACTCCATTTTAGTTTAAGTCCTAAATAGACTTTGAATGAAATAAATCCATCGGTGATTTTTAGGCTGTCACATCAACAGAAATTTAATAGTCCTCATCCCTTTCCGTGAAGGAAAACTAGTCTATCACTAGAGTGGTGTTAAGTGATCTAAAGTGTCACGCTATGATTCTAAAACAGATGATGGCCTTTCAGTTCCTCTTAAAAACCTTTTAAGACAAGCTACAGACAGGAAAATTGTCTTTTGGTTTCAAATGCTTTTAAAATGTGCTTTTGGTCAATCAGATTTTAAGGTGGATTCAGCCTTACAAGTTAAGATGCTTTTGGGAAAAAATGGTGTAAGATGAACTCTGAGGTAGAAGTATGCACTAAACCAGTTGTTTGAGGCTTGTTGGTAGATTGTGGTGATCCACAAAGTATGTGGAGCCATTTGTCAACATCCCCATGGTGGCGGGTGAGACACTGGTGAGTTGAGAGATTGACTGGGAAAATATGACACTGAAGGATTTGGTGAGAACTTTGTGTATTTGAATTGGCAGCTCACTGAGTGCTGCATTCATGGGAGGCTGTTTGAAGCATGGGTCTTTTAAGTTATAATAGAAACAACAGCTAAGCAATGATTTAAGTGTGACAGTCCTGCAAAATTGTTCTGGTAACTAGTTACATTTTATAAGAAGTTTATAATACAAAATATTTGTCCACAATTAAGGGTGTGGTGTGCCTTGAAGCTAAGACCTTAGTCACAGATATTAAAGCTGTTGGGCAGAGACAGGTGGAAGAGAGAGATTGATTTGATCTGATGATTTTCATTCAAGGTGCAATATTGTATTAAACCAAGATAATGTTGGAGTTGAATGAAATCACTTAAACAAAATATTTTAGTGACATGTCCTACTCCTTTCATGCCAAGGGAAAAGGATTCTCTCATCACAGCAGATGGTAACTGACAGTGAAAATCTCAAATTTCACTGTGCCCTTAATTTTCCAAAATCTTGATACATCTTCCTGATGTGTTTTACTTCTGTTTAAGGTTGTTAGAGCAGTTTCCAGGATTACCGTGAAATCAAGCAGCTTTGTTCAGCCAGTTCCTTATGTTTCTGGATTAGGTGGTGGTTTGTTTGAGCTCTTTGTCCATTAATGCTTGTTGAAAATAGCTTTGGCTGGGAAGTGTTTCCAGTGCTATGATGGAAAACATCTGGGTGATCCTGCTGGGTGATAGTGCAGCTGATACTTGCTTGAAACTGCTCAAAGAGTTGGGGTGATTTAGTCATGTGGGATAAAAATGACACACATGAATAAGAATAGCTTCTCTTGGATATCACTGTTGCTTAATCCAAGCTTGTAGGTGTTTGTTGCTTGTCCTGTAGTTTTGCTGAATCCTGGCTATTTACACTTGCTGTCTGACAGAGAAAATTGAACATTTGGTGGGATTTTTATTTTTTATTTTTTCACAACAGTGCTTTGTGAATCATTAAAATGCTTTGAAAAATTAATTTGCAATCTAAGAAAGTTCTTTGAATTTCTTTTTCTTATTTTTAGCGCCGGCTTCGTCATCTTCGGAATATTGCTGCACGTAACATTATTAATAAGAATGGTTATCGCCTCTTGGATACGTACTTCACTCTTCACTTGTGTGATAACACCAAGATCTACAAAGGTAAACCAGGCTTGCTGTCAAACTTTTTGCTAGCTAATCTTTGAATTCTTATTATCCATTTTTTTTTTGTCTTGACAACTTGCTGCCATTAGTTACAATCTGATTTGCTAACACTGAAAAAGAGCTCTTTAGTTTCCTCAGTTTTGGGAAAGCTTTCAGTGTTAGCAGCCAAGGAGGCCAAAGAGATGACAGGTTTTGTAGTCTCTTAAATCAGCCTATTTTTGTCATTGCTCTTTCCTGGGTGATGACATAAGAAATTGGGAACTTTCAAGGGCACATAAAAGTTAAAGCTTTTGGAGCTTTAGTTGTCTTGTCTGGGGAAGAGTGTCCCACTCTGTGCATGCCAGTTGTTTTACAGAGCATACATCAGTACATATAGTTGTCGAAGTTTTTAAAAAATAGAATTGTCAGCCAATGACATGAAGTATCCAGGCATCTCTTCTAGTTTAGATAACTTATTTTGAGCTTTAGATCTCCTCTCTTTCTTGCTTTTCTTTCCCACTATATAGTTCTTAATTATGGAGAGATGATATTAGAAAGATGTTTTCATGCACCTTTTGGTGTGATTAGAAATGAATTTTGATTTTCTCTTAATTTTTATTTTCATCTGGCACAGATCTGGCATCTTGCCTTGCTTTTTTTACCAAGGTTGGTGTTTTAGAAGGATAAGAATACAAAACTTGAGCTTGCTGCCTGGTCTTTGTTGTGATGGTTGGTTAAAACTGTCACTGACGACTGCAGTGTTCGGTGTTAGGGACTGTTTTGCACTTAATCAAAGCTTTACCCTTGGTCTCCAGGGGCTGGGATATTGTACAAAATCTGTATTCCTGCCTCTAGAGCTGTCTATCTAAAGTCTTTTAAGCTCTTGCTTTGACTGGGAAAGCCAGGGTTCATGCTGCAGCAGTTGCTTATTCCCATTTAAATACAGGGTTGTTGGCACCTCTGTCAGGTAACTTGGCTGTTCCCTCTCTGAGCACCTGGAACAGGTCATTATTGCTCCTCAGGAAAGTGCTGTAATTAATTTATCCAAGCTGCTGTGTTCCAGGAAGATGTGTGGCAAAAAAGTAATTTTTGCAGATGTCATCCAAATACTGTTAAGTACCATGCCATGTTCTTTCCTCAGAAATCAAAGCTTTGTAAACCTTGAGGGTTATCATGGTTATCAAGATGAAATACTAACTTACTACAACTCATTATTTCAATTAAGTGTGAAGGAGTAATTTTAGTCAAAAGCATGACTGCATTTCAAAGTATATCTCATGAATTGGTTACTAATAAACTGGACCCACTCACATTTGTCTTTCTTGATTGTTACTTATTTTAGTTTTTTCTGTTTCAAATACTAAGATTTGTATATGTGTTTAAGCTAATCTAAAGCTGCTTTTTTACTTATTTTTCTTTAGAATTTTATAAGAGTGAGGTGATCAAGAATTCTCTGGTAAGTTACTTTAATGTGGAAAAACTTTGTTTTCAAAATTATATATTTAATGCAGTATATTGATTTCTCTGCTGAATACCATAACTTAACTGTTTAATATGTCTTTCCATTGTTCAGTTCTGCTAGTAGCATTGTGTTCTTCTCCTTCTTTTCAGATTATTTTCATGAGGGTTAGAATAGGGAGCTACTGAGTGGAAGAAATGCTGATTTCTTCGTGTTGTGTAGGAAAACAGCAAGGAACATGTACCTGCTAGATCTATATGTGCATTCTTTGAAGAGCTAATAGCAGTAAGAAACTGAAGTTTGAAAACATGTTTGATTTTCTAAATGT
The DNA here is from genome assembly GCA_013398995.1 of Alaudala cheleensis. NCBI lineage: Eukaryota > Metazoa > Chordata > Aves > Passeriformes > Alaudidae > Alaudala > Alaudala cheleensis. Next base: position 99,583 of record VWYE01023027.1, on the reverse strand, counting down.
TTCCGTTTAGGTGAGTGAAGGGGCCAGAACCGAGCAGTTTATTACAAATGAGGAAGAGTAATAGTAGGATAGGAGTAGGATGTTGCAAATGTTGGTTAAGGGAGTTTGAAAACCTGCTGAAGATTTTTTTTTTTAATGTCTGCATTAACAGTGTAGAACTGCTCCATTTACAGAACCCTGGGTAAATGCTTTGAAACCCTCCTGAATGAAGGAAAAGCTGTCTGTGTACTCCAGGCTGCTAACTTCTCCAGTTTCTCTCTTAAGTTGTTAGGATTTTTAGTTCTGTCTATTCTAAATCAGGAAAAGGAAAAACAAAAAGAGAAACTAGCCACAGGATATGAGAGATGGAATGACAAAAATCTAAATAACAAAATGTCTTGAGGACATCCTGGATATAACCTACAGGAATTTAAATGATCTAGTAGTCTTTTGCTTGAATAGCTATGAAATATTCCTTCTTGTTAGGAGGACTTGATTAATGCATTTCTTCTGTAATACTTAGTGGGTAACTTTGTCTCTCCCTTCTTTTCAGAGGCATCCTATTTCAAATTGACTCATCCCAGTTCAGGGATGTTAGGCCTTTTCCAAGCTGCTTAAGCACTAGAAGGGGAGTTTTTTCATGGGATGGTGGGTTTTTACTTTTTATTTTGGAGAAGCTACTGTTTCTGTATTCAGCAGAGGAGGGAGAGAAATAAATATGAATAAAAGCACTTTCCCATTTCTGCTTTTGTACACCCTGTTGTGTCTTGGCACTAGTAATGTTGGATTGACTTGGTTTTTTACAGCTTAGGTCAGTTCTTTAGGTGTTGTTAGAGATGAATGGAAAATCTTGGAACATGCTGTCTTTGCAAATCTGATTTCTGGTGGAATTTGCAGTTTAGCTTTGTGTGTGTTGTCTCTGAAAAGCTCCAGGTAGAAGTCTGATCTCGTGGAGTAAAGATGAGCTCTTTGTGACAGCATTTGAAGATTGAACATCAGTCAAGGAGGATAAGAATGTGAACAAATATGTCAGCAAGATCTGCAAATTTAATTGCTGGGGACTATGTCACCATTTAATTTTGGGAATGCAAGCAATACTCTGATTTCCAGAAGCTGATTTGTAACTGTGAAAGGAATGTTACTTCTATTTTGAAAATTTGTGATTTGGTTAAACTGAATTTGTAATTTCTGAAGTAAATTCTTTCATGTCTTGTAATGGAAGGAAGCAAAACTTATTCACAGTTTCTGAAGTACTTTATAGCATGTACCTTTTAACTGAAGAATTCTCACTAGCAAACAGGATAAGGAAGCAGCAGAGCTTGAAATGGCTGTTGTTCCTCATTCTTACGATTTTTTAAAATATTTGAGTGGGCTTTGCTACTTCCTGAATTGTCAATTTATGGACTAGTTTCAGCTTGTTTAAACTGTATTTATCCTTCTTTGAATACCTAGAATCCGACATGGAGGAGTCTGGACTTTGGAATAATGCCTGATCGTCTTGATACCTCTGTCTCCTGTTTTGTTGTGAGGATCTGGGGTGGCAAGAAGGAGCGCTTTCAGCTTTTGATTGAATGGAAGGTCAATCTAGATGGGTTGAAGTACTTGGGCCAGCAGGTAATGTGAAAACATCTTTTCTCAACTTTCTTCTTTAGGAAACAAAACATCTGGATGAATTTGTATATGGAATGCTGAGAAAGGAAATGAGTGTGTTTGAAGATTGTATTTTAAAGTTTGATTACAGATATTCATGTTAGTTTACATCAGAGCTTTAAATCATAAAATCATATCGTGGTTGGGGTTGGAAGAGACCCTAAATGTCATCCAGTTCTACCCCCCTATCGTGGGTGGGGACACCTTCCGCTAGACCAGGTTGCTCCAAGCCCCACCCATCATGGCCCACTTCCAGGCATGGGGCATTCACAGCTTCTGTGGGCAACTTGTGCCAGGATCTCACCACCCTCACAGCCAAGAATTTCTTCCCAATATCCCATCTGGCAATGAGAAGTCAATCCCCCTTGTCCAAAGTCCCTCTCCAGCTCTCTTGGAGCTCCTTGGCCCACTGGTAGGGGGCTCTAAGGTCTCACTGTAGCCTTCTGTTCTCCAGACCAAACTCTTGAGTCTTACCTCTGTTTAGTTTCCAGGTACTTTACCTATTTGTGTCACCTGGAAATGCAGTAATAGGAAAAATGCTCTGTCTGGTATTTCTGATTTCAAAGTAGAATAGCTGAACATAGTGACTGTTGCTAAAGCTGTGAAGCAAACAGGTTTTCCATGGTTTAATTCAGTTTTCTATGAGGTTTTATGTACTTAGAGAATTACAGGTGATAAGAAACTGCTTTAGACTCTTGGAGCAATTTGTGCTCATTTGATGGGATAATTTGCAGTAAGCTGGCTGTAAACTGATTTGTTTTCTTTCTTCCCTACAGATCCATGCTAGAAACCCAAATGAGATTATATTTGGTCTCAATGATGGTTATTATGGAGCTTCATTTGAACAGAAGGTAAGGGTGTCTTGTATTTGTTCTGGCTTGTTGGTACTGGTGACAAACTGAATTTCAACGTGTGAAATTGATCTTTCACATTTGGATACTCAGGACATTAAAATGCTTTGTTTTGAGAAGGAATAGTTTTTTGACATTTCAGATATGAACTAATATCTTGCCTTGGTTGCATGGATATCTGTGATGTTTTGAAAAGACTTAAAAGTGTAGCATTTAGGGTTGAAAAACTCTCTGGTTACTGAAAGTAAGCTTTGACTGTAATCTTTGAGGCAGACATTTCATTCAAATGTAGGACATATTGAAAGTGATGTGGTTAAGGCTCATTTTCATGGCAAATATAAAACCACTAAGTTTTGGTTATCAGTCTGAAGCCTAGAGTTTGTAGGTCTTTAACGGGAAGCTATTTATTTGCACATGCTGCACCTGTTTTACCCCATGGGTTTTTTCCTCAAGGATACACTGTAGTATTTGTGCCTGTCCAGCCAATATTGTCTCTGATGATTACCTCATTGATGATGAAAAGGTTTAAAATTACCTGTTGTAAATAGTGCATCTGATAGTTTTTTTTAATCTCAAATTGTTGGTGGCAGTACTGTGGTACAGATAGGTTGGGTTAAGGAGTCCCTGGTTGGATAGTAAATGACTCCTTGACACACAGCTGCAGTCAGTTTTCCTGAAGCAGGATGCAATTGTAGGTTTTTAAGATTTCAGTGTTGACACCCTGGGCCTGAATTCAAAGACGGAAACATTATTTTCTTTTTCTGATTGTTGCCAGGACCTGTTCTGAACCCTAGCTCATAAGGTTTAAGGGTACTTCTTGATTTTGGTTACAGAATCGTATCATAGAATCGTTTGGGTTGCGAGGAATCTTCAAGACCATCTTGTTCCAGCCTCCTGCCATGGGCAGGGACACCTCCCACTAGAACTGATTGCTCCAAGCCCCATCCAACCCAGCCTAGAACACTTCCAGGGATGGGGCAGCCATGCTTCTGTGGGCAACCTGTGCCAGGGCTTCAACACCCTCACATGGAGGAATTTCGTTGAACTATCTATCTAACTGCCTTCTGTCAGCGTGANCATGGAGGAATTTCGTTGAACTATCTAACTGCCTTCTGTCAGTGTGGAGTCATTCCCCCTTGTCACAGAGTCACAGAATATTCTGAGTTGTAAAGGACCCACTAGGATCATTCTGTTGTTTCAGGCCCTTTTCTAAAGTCCATCTCTAGCTGTCTTGCAGCTCCTTTAGGCACTGGCAGAGGGTCTAAGGTCTCCCTGGAGCCGCCTTTTCTCCAGCTCTCCCAGCCTGTCTCCAGAGCAGAGGGGTGCCAGCCCTCAGAGCCGTTTGTGGCCTCTGGATGCACTCCAGTAGGTCCATGTCCTTCTGATGCTGGAGATTGCAGAGCTGGAGGCAGCACTGCAGGTGGGGTCTCACCCTGCAGGTTCCTCATTCTGTGTCTTGGTTGCAAATACAGTTGTAGCCTGTAACGTAGAGGAGCAAAGTAGGAAACTCTTGTAGGATTACTGGTGGAGAAATTGTAAGTATCCCAGACAATTGTAGTATAGCAATTGTCTGAATAAAAGAACCATAGCCAGAGCCTCTTTATTGTTATTGTCACTTATTCTTCACTTTTTTCCTAGAGATGCCTAGAGATGTGTCCTTGACAATATATAGGTATTAGGAGCTTTACCTTTCTTCCACTTCTTTCTGTCCAGCAGCAGCTTAGCTGTTGCTGAGATACTCAAAAAGTTTTCTTTGAGTCATGTTCTTACTCAAAGTCCAGGTTTTTTACTGCCATGGATACTTAGCTCATGGCAAAGAAAAAGGTTGGGTTTCAAAGGTTTCAAAAACCTTTATGGGTGTCTTCTGAACACTGAAGGGTACTCTTTCTCCAGTATAGATGTCTGACTGTAACTCTTTTTGTGTTCTTCTCAGTGTAAATACAAAAGTGTGCTGCCAATATAGCTGCTTTGTTCTTGATCACATTTGACTCTCACATAATTGTACCTCCAACTTCTGAACTTGTTCAAGTTTTTATTATTTTGCAGCAATAATTTTGCTGGAAGATTTCAGCAGAATTCTGCTACTTTCATTAGAACTATGTCCAATGTATTTTCCTATTTCCTTTCTGGCACTGGAACACTGAAGCACTTGTTCCTCTGTTTCACCCTCTCTACTAATCATACACTGAACCTTTATTTGGAATTGCTTGAACTGGACCAATGTTTAAATAAGATAGATGTGTGCTTGAGGGATTTATTTTGAAGCTGTTAACCTGGATTTAAAGTATTTGTGATCCTTGAACAGCTTTCTGAATCTGTTTGGTTTTATCTGAGGATTCATGCTTGTAAATAAAACCAGTATTTACCCAGGTTCATCATAATCAATTCTGGATGCTATACTAGCTTTCCTAAAGCCAGGCTTCTTGTCCTCTGGTTTCCTCAATGCCTTCCTGACTTCTGGATTGCCTTTCAACCGCTTTATGCTTGCTGCTTCCAACTGATAGAACTCACCCTTGTTCTTGCAGAGATACCTTTTCAGAAAGTGCATTGAGGGAAGCAAGTGTAGCTTCTAGTTAATGATGAGCTTTCTGATTTCTCCTTAAAGAAGTAAAAGCAGAACTAGTCAATACATCTCTCTGTAACTCAAAAGTTGTCAGAGGCATGGAGAAGAGAAACATAAATTATATTTTTCAGGGATGCTGAATATTGTAGTTTCATTGTCAACTATCAAGAAGGAAAGACCTTCATCTTTGGAAAGCTGCATCTCTCTTTTTTCAGTCTGTGATCTCCATCAATGCAGATAGAGTCTTCCCACATATGCATATTCTTTAAGTACTTTTTAGTGGCTAGATCCTGGCCACTTTGCACAAGCAAAGCCTTTTTGTGTGTTTACAAGTACTTGTGCCTATATCTAGTAAATGTGTCAGAGAAAAAGACATGTTCCTCTTTCAGAGGGTAAACTTCCTAACAGCTAAGTCTGAAACCCTTACATTACATGCTCTGCAAATTTCCTCAGGGTAGAACAGTTTGCATACACCTGCTTGATTGTTTGGAAAATCCCTTTCAACACTGTAGTACAGGGGAAAAAGAAAAGGCTGAAATAGGTTGCTGCTGTAAATTCTTTCACTCCTGCAACCAGTTATTCTAGGTCAGTCCCCTTGTTCTCTTAGAAATTTTGCACTTTGCTTTCTGAAGGCAGTGTTTGTTGGAACGCCATCAACTTCATGCTGTAAAATCTTAGATTTGGGTTAGAAGGAGCCTTAGAGCTTATCCAGTTCTACCCCCCTGCCATGGGCAGGGACACCTTCCACTAGCTCAGGTTGCTCCAAGCCCCGTTCAATGTGGCCTTGAACACTTCCAGGGGCAGGGCATGGTGATGCTGGTACCTTATGCATTTTCATTTTCCCACTATCCTAGTTCTTTCACACACTAAGATGTTTTTATTTGGGTATTTTTTTATGGAGAGATGTCTGGATGTCAGCATTTAGCATCCAGTGTCTTGGGTATGGAAATGAGGAACTGAGAGAGCTGCTGGGATGGTGCCTCTGTAGCAAAGTGATCTACTACATAGTGTGTATATCTCAGGATTATTTAGGTGGAACCATATGTTTGGTGGAAGAAAAAGTCTGCTGTATGGGCTATGGTTAACACACTTGTGTCAGGAGCTGTTGATAATTTCAACATCTTCTATAGGGAGACAGACTCCTGTTGGGGCAGGAAAGAATTTTTAGGCAGGGATTGTAGTACTCAGAATCCATTTCTAGCTCTTGGAAAGCTGGCTTATCACAGGTACCAGATGGGGCTGCTTTGTGCACTAAAGTCAGTGCCTTTTATTCCTGCAATCCATAATCTTTTTGACAGTGCTGCCAGGTGGCTTGACCTGCTTAAAATTTACTTTATCATGTAAAGCAACACTTCTGAGTTTGCAACTTTTCTAGGAATTTGTGTGACTGTTCCTGATACGGAAAAGCTCAATATCTGACATTTGCAGCATGAGGAATTGCTGTTTGTCTGTTACTGTTTTGATACTTTTTGTGCAGAACAGATACTTTAGTCTCTTAAAAGAACAACTTACATCATTCTTACTTTGTAACTTCCAGAAACTTGTTCACATCGCTCAAAACTACGATTACTTTGATCTATTAATGTGTTACAGCATGGATTAAAGGATAGAGCTTTATCTCATGTTCATGTAATTCTGTGGCACATGACTGAGTGGGCACTCAGGTCTAAAGCTGAAGAATGGCAGTGCTGTCAGTTGCACTTTTCAATGTTTGTGTGCATAGTCTTCAGTTATGGATTATAAAGTTCAAGAAAACACACTGTGTCTAGCACACAGATAAGCTGATAGGTCTTTTATACCTTTATAGGTAAGTGGTGTTATTGTCACCTTAAATTGTTTCTACCTACCATAGATAAAATATGTGTAAAGACAGATTTAAGATACATTAAATGCAAGATCATTTATTATACTAAAAGTGCATGTTCTTTTGGATGGATGGATTTTTTTAATGTTTAAAATAATATTCCTTCTTTTTCCTCAAGGATCACTCAGGTACCCTGAAGAACAGTCTTCTCCAGGTGGATCAGAACTGTGTTCGTAACTCTTACGATGTCTTCTCTTTGCTTAGGTAAGGTTTTTGATAATATTTTGTATAGCTATTGTAGCTTCTGTGGTGTCTGTGTGGGAGGAATCTTTCCAAATATTAAAAACAGTCTGGTGTGGAATGTGCAGAGGAGATATCAAGGTTGTGCCAATATACTCATGTAGTGAGGAGCTGGGCTGTGGTGTATGTGTGGTCAGTGGTGGTTGGTGGGCTTCTGACATGTAGATACTTGAGTGCTCTGAAATAGGATGACTGTGGAGGTGGCCCATGGACATGCCTTGTGAATGTCAAAATCATAGAGCTTCTTTGTTGGAAAGTTTCTGTGGAAAGCCTTTACTCTGTTCTCAACAACAATGCAATTTTTTAAATATGCAAAAACACAGATGTGCAGCAGTTACTCAAACACAGATGTGGTCTGAGAAAGGTATAGTGGTTTTTTGTTTTTGGGTTGCTACTTAAATGTCTGTGGTGATAAAAAAATTGAAGTGCTAATACTAAGTTAAACACTATGCCCTTTTTCAGATCTGCTTTAATTATAATAGTTCAAAAATATTAGTTATGAAAAAGTATAATTGTGGTCCACCACTATCAGTAAGTTGGTTTTGAGGAATCTCTATTTAAATGGCATTTTACAAGACAGGTTAATAACTTCGGTTCTGTAGTAAAGGCAGTAGATATGCTATGAAGGAAACCCTTGAACAGGAAATGTTTAGTGTTCTTTCAAAAGTCTATGTAAAAATACATCTGACTTTTTAAATCAGTTGTGCAAGTTAAATCCATTTGACAGTGTTGACAGTAGGTGTCAGTGTTGCCTGTCTGTAGAGAGAGGAAAAATCAGCTTAGGTTGCCTATTCAGATGTCCTTATTTAAGCTCTCTTAAAATTTGAATGTTCTGTTTCTTGATTCTGTAAATCATATTTAAACTGAAGGCTGCTTTCTAAAGGCTTGCTTTCTGTGCTTTTAGTGGGAAACAACCAGGGGGAGTGTTAGAAAGTTCTAATTCCATTCTGGCACAGTCCTTTAGAAGAGAACTTGTACTACCTAACTTTAAGTCTTTGTTAAACAGAAAAAGGAAAACATGTGCAGTGTACCCTGATTACTTCATTCAGGAGGGCTTTTCAAATTTTGTGTGCACATCTCTGTAGTATGAGGCACGTTCCAGAAAAAAGACTCACTATGGTCATGAACTTGACTAGCTGGACCCCTGTCTAGCCCTGTGTAATTGATCTGTAATCCTTCTTCTGAACATGCCTGACTGTTTTTTCCTCAAGCTGACAAGAAATTCAGATGTCAGCTGTGATAAAGTTCACCTTCTTGAGTGCTTACCAGTGCTGTTTTGAACCCTGACTATGGGAGCTTCTCTCTGTTTTGGGGATGTGAGAGTCCAGGCTCGGTCTCTCACAGTGCCTAGGCATGCTGTTGGGTTTAGTTTCTGTTAAGCTCTGTCTCTGGGCTGAGACATACTTCTTTTTTTATTTTGTCCCAAAAGGAACGGTGTTTTCCAGGCCTCAGAACCAGGTGTGCTGGTGATTGTATTTTAGTGGATTCTGCATACCATATAAAGGGATTTACATTGTGTTGTTTAGTTCCAGCAGAAGTTAGAAGCTGTAATTTGTGACTCTACCTTGATGTCACTTTTGTCTGATTTCATTATAGTTAGGAAAGTTTGTCAGGAACTAAGGCAGAGACCTCTGCAATTTAGAATCCTTTCTATTCCCTCTCAAATTAATTCTTTTTTACACTGTGTTTTCTGTACTACTGCTTACCTTTGATATCAAGCTGAAAAGCCTGGTGATGGTGTTTGTTTTAAAATAATCTCTAGTCCCTTTTTGTCAGGTGTCCTTTTTCTCCTACCAAGCAGTTTCGTTTGCCACCTCCTCCAGCCCATGAACTCTTCCCAAAGATAGTTTGTATGAGTGTATTCCTCTTAGAACAGAAGAGAGAGATGGGCATAATTTGAGTTGTGATTCATTAGACAGGATGTACTTTGGGAGGAAATGAGTTGCTATCTTCCTCCTTCTGTCCATTGGCTGTAAAGAGAATACTGAGGTGTCCACACCATAAAGATTTGCATCTGGTCATATAAATCCCATGTTTTGAAGAGTTTGTCATGATAAAGATACTTACCTGTAGTAAAAGTTCATAAGCTGCACATGTGGTTTCCTAATGTTTTCACAATAAATATGAATATGAAGAATAGCTTGTACTGGCTTTATTTAAACTTTTACAAAAGGAAGCAAATCCTGGTGACAGTGGGATCTGAGTCCCAGTTGTTGTGGTGGTGCTGTGCAGCCAGATGTGGCAAAGCCACTGATAGCCAAAACAGAGAGAACTGGTTCTAGATCATCTCCTAACTCTTGACTGCACAGTGAGAACTTATGTGGTTGATCTGTGTCTCAAAACTGCTTTTGGGGGAAGAAGTGATGTAGTTTTTTTTCCACAGAAGTGAATAGCTAAAATTTATGAAGCTTGTGAATAGACCTTAATGAAAAGTGTATGCTTGGCTCAAGTTATGTTGATTAATAAAACTAATTAGGAATGACAGAGTGTGTGAACAAAAAAAAATTTGTGCATTGGGTTAAAATAGTGCTTGTGTTCAGATGCTGAATTATGTGGATTTACAAGTTAATTAAGAAGGAGGAAAAACTTAAATGTTCAGGCAGCACCTCTTTACACAAAGAACATTTCAGCACCTCTGCAACTCATAACCCTTCTTCTTCTGGGACCTGGAACAAGATTCTCAAGCAAACGTGATGCTGCTTGGAAGTTGTTTGTGCTGTATAGAAGTGACAAATGTTCTTCCAGCCATTTGCTTTAAAAGGGCTAACAAAACTTCACCACATCAATTGGAAAGCTCAGATTTTGAGGTTTTTGTCTCTTGTCATGTTTCCTGAAAAGAGATAATTTAAAGACTTTCTAAACATTATGTTGCTGGTAGTAATAGGCTATACAGTAACACCTTTCACACATCACTCGGGATTGGGCCAAATACATCTGAGGTCATGTTCTGGACATGTCTCAATCCATCAAGTTCTGAGCACGTTTGCAGCACTAATGGGAATAGGTTTATATTTAGCATTCTCTTGGTTTTCTAGCCTTTCTTTTCTTAAAGCTTTGAAAAGTAGACATTTAGTATTAAGCAATGTTGGGGAGATATCATTAAAAAAAAGGCTTAAAATGCTATATAATAAAATTTTACTTCAATTTCTAAATACAAAAATTAGTATAGTGTATTCTGAAACAGCTTTTTGTGTTGTGACATTTATAGAGCAATTGGCTTGTGCCTCTAAGTATGTGGATGCCTGAATCCTCCCATATTCTGCCTGGAGACAAAAAGTGCTCTAAGAGCTAGTGAAAAATCTGCTCCTTTGAAGTTTTGCTTCCTGTAGTTTTTATTACTCAAACTGCTATCTCTGTGGCTTAACTGTTCCTTCAGCAGATGGCATGGTATGTTTGTGGTATTTAGCCAGCCAGTTGGTGCAGATTGAAAGCATTTTGCTTGTGTTTTTGCTTTAAAAAAATGTTCTTTTACTACAAAACCAAAACCAACAACAGAATCGGACATTGGCATAATTTGAGTGCTGAGATGGGTAAAAAACCTAGCTCCAGGCAGCTGCTTAATATTATTAGTGTCTGATCTGGCAGAATTTGATTTGAATAATAATTCTGGGTATTAATCTCTCATGGGTCTGGGGTATGCTTCAAGTGACAGGCTTTGCTTCAGGGTTTGCCATCTGTAATATAACTGTTCATTTAAAGAAGAGCGCATATCTCATCTGAAGAGATATTATTTAAGAATACAAATATTGGTAGTGTTTGGCTGTGATCTGAAACTGAGATATTCATAAAATCACCTTCTAGTGACCAAGGCTAAAACATGTTGACACAATATAAAATCAGCTTTTGTTTATCTTTGCTTCTATTAGGAACGATGTTTTTAAATAGCTGTTTTGCTTTTTAACCAAACCTTCCGTCTTTATTAACAGTTTTATTGAACGAACAGAACTTGATCTTTGAAACTAGAAATGAAGACAAAATATATGGTCAATGTAGGCTGCTGTGGAGCTGAAAAACTTATTAGTAGCTCCTCAGCTTAGTTTCTCTGAGACTACAGAGTCACTGGGATTGCATATGCCAAATATGCTAACTGCCTTTATGCAGCTATTTTTAACACATGGAAATAATGCTGAAAGTGAAGCTGTTTTTCATAAGCTCTGAGTAGGGAATAGTAGAGCAGCACAAGGGCTTTGTGGGCTTGAGCTGCTCAGTGCTAAGGTGTATCTCAGGTACATTGACTTGTCTTCTGTAAACCGCTCCATCTTGAATGATATCAGTGTCCTGTCTGACAGGAGCTTAGCCAGACTTTGCTATTGTATAGTTGATTTAAGTAGCAGTTCCAAACTTTAGACTTCCAGTTGTTTAGTGGGGTGAAAAGGAGGGAAAGCAGAAGACAGGCTCTCATCGTCGGCTGTCTGACTTCAGAGAGTTGCACAGCATCTGATAAATCCAGACGTGAGCCATGTGAAGCTGTACTGCCTTTTTAACTTCCCTGAAGTTCCTCTATTTCCATCTTCATCTTCATGAAAGGAGTGAACCCAATGGAGCTAGTCCCATGTAGATGGGACTACATGGAAACAAGTTGCTTTCTGCTACCTATTCCTTGTGGCATGCTGGTAGTTGCATAGAGATAAGGACAGGCAGAAAAGATCTAGTTAAATTTTAAAATATGCACTGACAATTAAGTCCACTGTTTCTAGCTTTTCCCTTTGCTGTCCTTTACTTAGAGAAGGGTCCCAACTCAGCTGTGACCAAAACCTCTCTAAATGTTGCAGTTACGGATGTTCATGCAGTGGAACAGTCGCTGTCTTTTTGTAGAACATGAATGGGTTAGGAGAGGTGATCGCTAATAAGTAATCTGATACTCTTGCAGTGCCTGGCTCTAGCTTTTTCTGAGAGTATCTTGGCAATCACATTGCAGACTTTTGGACTTCAATGTTGCTACTGCTGCTGCCATCATCCTCTCCCAGTAGATGTGGAAATACATGATCTTAAATGTGAAATAGGTTGTAAGATCCTCTTACCTGCTCTTAAATCACAAAGTTCCTCTGCTAAAACATCCTTTACTAGGGCTAAGTGTTGGGGGGTGTTTTGTGATGGCCAGGTTTGATGTTTCTAAACAGAAAAGATTTGCGTCTGGAAAGCTTGGCACTTTGTACCCAATAGGCAGCCAAGACCAGGCTGGTATTCCCCATTGGCTTTGGACAGGCACATCCAGGCGGCCTAAGGCCAGGATGAATAAAGAGGAGCTGGAATCAGATCTCTAGAGTGTCTCTGTATGCTTACTTAAGCAGTACTGAAATGGGTGAACAGTTTAACAAGTGTCATCCTTCTTGGCCTGAAAACTTTGTGGCTGGAATTGTGCTGTGGTGGCTTCCGAAGAAGTAGTGATGGAGATGAAAACTGTGATCTGATTTTTTTCTATTTTGAGAGGTTCCTTAGGGATTTTTATTGGTGGCATCAGACTTTTGGACATACCTCTTCCCAGGCATTTTACCTCTGTGGTGCTGAGCTGTATGGGAACTGAGGCTATTCAATCACTAGAAACGCTAAACTTACAAGCCTGCCTTTTCCCAGAATCTGTAGCAGAGAGTGGAATGCGTCATAGCAAGTTGAAACAGTCCATGAAGCATAAGGGCAGTATGTGTTTGTTAACTGCTGGGTTGTCTGCTGCTGCTCTCATCTTCAATTTTCCTAAGATGTCCTATGCAATAAGCTACCCCTGCAGTGGCACATTTTTAGCATAGGTATATTGCTAACTCTTGCTACAATTTGCTTTCAAAGCACTTTTGAGAGGAATTGCACAAAGCTGTGCAAGGCTTAAAAAGTAGCTTTATTCTGCCTCTTTATTTGTAACTGTGTGTAAAAGGTGGTATCCATGAAACAATGCTGAGAAGTTAGAATCCAGTCCTGCTCCTTTTTCTGGCTCTCTGAAATGGATGAAAACCAGCATGTTGTAAAATTACAGAACAGTTTGGGTTCTGAGGGATCTTTAAAGATCATCAGTTCCACCTACCTGCCATGGCAGACCAGGTTGCTCGAAGCCCCTCAAATCTGGCCTTGAACACTTCCAGGGATGGGGCACCTACTACCACCTTGAACAACCTGTGCCAGTGTTTCACCATCCTCATTGTAGAAAATGTCTTTCTTATCTTTAATCTAAGTAGCCAAGGGTCACCAAAGGAGAATCTAAGTAATTTACTGACAGACACCTGAAAGTTTTTAAGAAGGAGGATTTTGTGAGCATCAGGACTATTTATTTTTGTTACACTTTTGTCCTAGATANCTCCTTTTTCTGGCTCTCTGAAATGGATGAAAACCAGCATGTTGTAAAATTACAGAACAGTTTGGGTTCTGAGGGATCTTTAAAGATCATCAGTTCCACCTACCTGCCATGGCAGACCAGGTTGCTCGAAGCCCCTCAAATCATTCCAGGGATGGGGCACCTACTACCACCTTGAACAACCTGTGCCAGTGTTTCACCATCCTCATTGTAGAAAATGTCTTCCTTATCTTTAATCTAAATAGCCAAGTGTCACCAAAGGAGAATCTAAGTAATTTACTGATAGATACCTGAAAGATTTTAAGAAGGAGGATTTTGTGAACATCAGGACTGTTTATTTTTGTTACACCTTTGTCCTGGATGTGGCCATGAGAATGGTGCTGTGAGTTGCTTTCTCTCTCTGCCTGGGCAAAGATTTTGGTGAATGCAGTCATGTCTCTAAAATCCTCAGAATTATCCAACCACACAAGGAAAAGTCAAGGCAGAATTTTGACTGAGAATAAATAAAATGGATTAAAGATCTTGTTGTGGGGAAGATGCTCTAATAAATGTGCTCATTAAAGCAGGGCAGGATAGGGATTGCATGGATGTTCAGGAAGCTGCAGAACACTCCTGAGAATGTTACGACCATCCCTGTTAGGTGGGAGTTTCCCCTACTATAGCTGCAGAATTCTGCTTCTCATGGAAGAAAACTCCGATTTCAATTTGGGAGTGGCTTCCAGGAGGAAAGTGCAGCAGTATGGAGCTTTTAAACACGAGTCACCTTAATACTTGCTAGTGTTCCACCTCCTTCCTCCATTGCATAAGCCTATGCTCTGCTGTCACAAGCACTTTGTCAGTTGTGAGGCCTTGAGTGGAAGAACGCAATCAAGTGGAGAGCCACTGGTCCCTTTTTGGGTGGAGCCTGGAACACATTCAGTCTGAATTTGTACATCTTCCTTTTCAGTTGTTCAGTGAATCCCAGTCTGAGGCTTGCTCACTGACTCAGAGTGAGAATTGAAACTTCTATGAAGATTTGTTAGGAAAAGGCTGTTGAGTTCTACTGGTGTTACTGTCCACCTGGCAGGAGTCANGCTCTAGCTTTTTCTGAGAGTATCTTGGCAATCACATTGCAGACTTTTGGACTTCAATGTTGCTACTGCTGCTGCCATCATCCTCTCCCAGTAGATGTGGAAATACATGATCTTAAATGTGAAATAGGTTGTAAGATCCTCTTACCTGCTCTTAAATCACAAAGTTCCTCTGCTAAAACATCCTTTACTAGGGCTAAGTGTTGGGGGGTGTTTTGTGATGGCCAGGTTTGATGTTTCTAAACAGAAAAGATTTGCGTCTGGAAAGCTTGGCACTTTGTACCCAATAGGCAGCCAAGACCCTGCTGGCATTCCCCCTTGGCTTTGGACAGGCACATCCAGGCGGCCTAAGGCCAGGATGAATAAAGAGGAGCTGGAATCAGATCTCTAGAGTGTCTCTGTATGCTTACTTAAGCAGTACTGAAATGGGTGAACAGTTTAACAAGTGTCATCCTTCTTGGCCTGAAAACTTTGTGGCTGGAATTGTGCTGTGGTGGCTTCCGAAGAAGTAGTGATGGAGATGAAAACTGTGATCTGATTTTTTTCTATTTTGAGAGGTTCCTTAGGGATTTTTATTGGTGGCATCAGACTTTTGGACATACCTCTTCCCAGGCATTTTACCTCTGTGGTGCTGAGCTGTATGGGAACTGAGGCTATTCAATCACTAGAAACGCTAAACTTACAAGCCTGCCTTTTCCCAGAATCTGTAGCAGAGAGTGGAATGCGTCATAGCAAGTTGAGACAGTCCATGAAGCATAAGGGCAGTATGTGTTTGTTAACTGCTGGGTTGTCTGCTGCTGCTCTCATCTTCAATTTTCCTAAGATGTCCTATGCAATAAGCTACCCCTGCAGTGGCACATTTTTAGCATAGGTATATTGCTAACTCTTGCTACAATTTGCTTTCAAAGCACTTTTGAGAGGAATTGCACAAAGCTGTGCAAGGCTTAAAAAGTAGCTTTATTCTGCCTCTTTATTTGTAACTGTGTGTAAAAGGTGGTATCCATGAAACAATGCTGAGAAGTTAGAATCCAGTCCTGCTCCTTTTTCTGGCTCTCTGAAATGGATGAAAACCAGCATGTTGTAAAATTACAGAACAGTTTGGGTTCTGAGGGATCTTTAAAGATCATCAGTTCCACCTACCTGCCATGGCAGACCAGGTTGCTCGAAGCCCCTCAAATCTGGCCTTGAACACTTCCAGGGATGGGGCACCTACTACCACCTTGAACAACCTGTGCCAGTGTTTCACCATCCTCATTGTAGAAAATGTCTTCCTTATCTTTAATCTAAATAGCCAAGTGTCACCAAAGGAGAATCTAAGTAATTTACTGATAGATACCTGAAAGATTTTAAGAAGGAGGATTTTGTGAACATCAGGACTGTTTATTTTTGTTACACCTTTGTCCTGGATGTGGCCATGAGAATGGTGCTGTGAGTTGCTTTTTCTCTCAGCCTGGGCAAAGATTTTGGTGAATGCAGTCATGTCTCTAAAATCCTCAGAATTATCCAACCACACAAGGAAAAGTCAAGGCAGAATTTTGACTGAGAATAAATAAAATGGATTAAAGATCTTGTTGTGGGGAAGATGCTCTAATAAATGTGCTCATTAAAGCAGGGCAGGATAGGGATTGCATGGATGTTCAGGAAGCTGCAGAACACTCCTGAGAATGTTACGACCATCCCTGTTAGGTGGGAGTTTCCCCTACTATAGCTGCAGAATTCTGCTTCTCATGGAAGAAAACTCCGATTTCAATTTGGGAGTGGCTTCCAGGAGGAAAGTGCAGCAGTATGGAGCTTTTAAACACGAGTCACCTTAATACTTGCTAGTGTTCCACCTCCTTCCTCCATTGCATAAGCCTATGCTCTGCTGTCACAAGCACTTTGTCAGTTGTGAGGCCTTGAGTGGAAGAACGCAATCAAGTGGAGAGCCACTGGTCCCTTTTTGGGTGGAGCCTGGAACACATTCAGTCTGAATTTGTACATCTTCCTTTTCAGTTGTTCAGTGAATCCCAGTCTGAGGCTTGCTCACTGACTCAGAGTGAGAATTGAAACTTCTATGAAGATTTGTTAGGAAAAGGCTGTTGAGTTCTACTGGTGTTACTGTCCACCTGGCAGGAGTCATCTTGACATGTTTATGCACTTTAGAAATTTGATTTTCATCTAATTTACCTTTTTTACTAAATACAGTGTCTTTAATATGCTTCTGCATGCCCTGGCAGCAGGGTTTCTGTAATCACAAAATGAGAAAGAACAAAAAGAAGCTTCCTTTGTAATTTGCCACATTTGCTTTTGAATTAAAACAATCAACCCATAAATCCATCCATTTAACTGGAGTTAAATCTGTGAATTGGAATAAGAGAACTAGAGGACATCTCACATTTTGTTGCTTCATTTCTCAAAAACATTGAGTTTCGCTTTAAGGCTCTCCTCTTCCATTCATGCCCTGGGAGTATTGAAGGTGATCTATATCCTACCTAGCTTCCTTAAATATTCCTCAGACTGGAGGCTGGAACCTGTCCTGCTGCGTATTTGATAGACATATTTTTTCCTTTTCTTCTCTGTTTCCAAATAGCTCAAAGTATTCACAGTTGCAGTCTACAAACCCACATGGACTTAATTATTTTAAAGCTTAATTTGAGTCTTAAATGTGGAAGACTTAAACGTAGACTCTGCAATGTAAGCCTTAATTTGAGTCTTAAATGTGGAGGACTTAAATGTAGACTATCCAATGTCAGCATAAGGCTTATATGTAAGTAATTTATATGTGTAATGATGGGAAGTTACCTGTGCTGCAACAGCACTATCTTACGTGACTTTCTTACAGCATTGGCTCTTCTAGAGGTTTAATGTCATAAATGACCAAACCAGACTTGCATTTTATTTTTTTTCTTTCTCCCTACTGTCTTTTTTTGCCCTTCATCTGCTTTTGACAAATTGTAGGTATAGGTTTCTGAAGAAATTGGAAAGGGAGTATATGAGTATAAATTAGGAATTTTTCCTTGTGGGAAAGCAGATGTAGGAAATGATGGTTTATGGAGTTATGAAAAAAATCTTATAGCTGGCTTGTAGCAGTGGGGAACAAAGCAACACAGACCCCTTAGGCATCCAGAGAAGATGGCTTTATTGCAGAAATCGCCCCTTTTCATACCTTTGATCTCCATCAGACATGACTGAAACCAAACCGAGGCCAAACACAATTTAACAGAAGAAGGGCACTCATTGGCTGCCTCAGCCACAGTGTGCTGTCCATGTGTCCCATCACCCAATCAGCTTCCCGTTCATTTGCTGTCCATGCGTTCCTCCAGCCAATCACAATCTCACTTCCAGCTGTCACTCAGCTGACTCTCTCCTCACTCATCACTGCCTCTCACCCCACAGCCGACTTCCAACCCTGCAGCTGTGCCTGTCCCACACTGGCTGGTGCTCTCCAGAATCTAAATTTGTGCACTGATATAAAGTAGTGTGCATTCTAGTTTCTGACTTTTAATAGGAAAGTCTTTAATTATTTTTTTTTTAATGATAGGTTTGAGTACTTTACTTCCAGGACCTTACATGTCACTTACTGCTAGAAGTGTTCCATTTTATTTTCTAAATCCCATGTAGTAATTCTCAGTTTAAATTTAGTCTTGCTGTAAACTAAGGTTGTTCTGGCAAATATGACCAGAGGCATTTATTTCTCTTGTGAGAAGGAGCTTGTAGTATGTGACTGCTATAATTAATTGATGTATTTATGGCTTAAAGTTCTGTACATGAAAAATCCAGATGTGTCTGATAGAAAATAGATACTGGGAGTGGATGATAGAACTGTAAAATGATGTATCAGCTGTTCAGTAAAGCTGAGACTCATTAATGTAAATACAAGCATATGTTATCTTAATGTTGGGGGGTTAGGATTTTCCCTTTTGTTTCATTCTCTCGTGGTATTTTGTCCCATCTGTTGCTAAGAGACAATAATGACCAGTACTTTAAGGAGACAAAAGGTGTAGCCAAGGAGAAGGGGGAGGAGTGCAGCTGGCTGCACTATCATAGCTGAGGGGTATTCTCTTGGGAAGGGCATAGATACTGCCAGATTTTGGCTGGGGAGTGAGGGGCTAGGCTCAGCTCCTCTTGTGCTGTCGGGATCTGAGGAGGGACAGCCAGTCTGCAGTTGCTGCCTGGAGGATTTGCTGCCACTATGGAGCTTTTATCCTCCCGACTGTCTTCTGCCATAGGTGAGCCTTTCCTCGTTAGAGCAGCTGTTGAACTAGGCCCTTATTAACACCCAGTCTGACTGGAAAGGACCCTTACCATCTATTTGGATACCTCAAGGAAGCCTGGAAGCCTGACCCCCTTCCTGTTCCTGGAGGTGCTGCAGCCAGGCCCCACTTCTTTCTCCTGCTGCCTTAGACTTTTTCATTACACTCTAATCCAGCATCCTGGGTGCACCAGACCCCTGCGGCTCCTGCTAAGGCTGTGGAGTTCTCTTTTATGTTTTGTTTGCTACCCCGGGGGTGTGCCTCCCTGTGCCATCCCAGCCCCTGCTCCGAGGTTCCTGCTGTGGCCTATTTTTGCAATCCAGCCCCCCCACCATTACCAGGGGAAGTAGATGCAAGTGACCTCACACCACAGCGCCCCCTGCAGGAGCGGGGGAATCATCGCACCTGCCCTGCCTGGCCGGGAGCCAGCAGTGCCCCTGCTGGCTGTGACCAGAACTGCACCGAAGGGGAAAGTGCCTGACAGCCGAGAGAAGGCTGTCACTGGGTTTCTGGTTTTGTTTGTTGTTGTTCCTGTTGTTATTTGTTTATTTGCCTTGTTGTACATACACATAGTATTAAAGAACTGTTATTCCTTTTCCCATATCTTTGCCTGAAAGCCCCTTAATTTCCAGGTTGTAGTATTTTGGAGGCAAGGAGGTAGTTTTTCCATTCCAAGGGAAGTTCTGCTTTCCTTGAAAGATCCTTGTCTTTCAAACCAAGACACTTGATAGGAACAACTCTCACTACACTCCAGCTTTCAGCTTTTTAGAGATTGCAGCCAGAAATGAACTTGTAATACAAAGTAGTAAATCACTGGACTAATGCATGACCAAGAGAGACTAGAGTACTGCAGTGTGTTGTAAAGGAAAGTGCTCCAGCTGAACCTTCAAACTTAATGCAGGCTTAAAGAGGGTGAATATGTTGTTACAGCAGATTCCAAAGTTGTAAAGTCAAGTTATGTTGGACCACTGCACTGTCCAGTCCTGGGAAGTACGGAAAACTGATTGATCTTGCAAACAAGACAAGGACCTTATGTCAAAGAAATCCTGTAATGATGAAGTCTAAAACTTGGTAACCATTTTTCCCCCTGTCCCCATCCAACCTGGTACCCAAATTGGATTGATTGGTGGAATACTGTATGCTAGAATGGTTTCACATCTTACAGCCAAGGTAGAAAGTGGCTTGTGTGCTTTTTTTTTTGGGGGGGGTGGAGAAAAGGGGCAGTGGTTGGGGGAAGCATTTGAAAAGCTTTGAGGAAATAACCCAAATAGCCTATATTTCAGGAACTTGGGATCTAGAAAGTGTAGAGACATTGAAATTTTATGTGCTGGTCCTTTGTAGACCAAGTAGGGATGCAGCTTTTGTTAGTCTTAGTTTGCCATACATGAATTGCACTTTTAATGTATCCAACTGTTTTTTAAAATGTCAAAGGAAGGGAGAGTGAGTCTTTTGTATCTTCTTAATCTCCCCCATCTCAGAAGCAGGTGCTATGGGAACAGAGGTAGAATAGCAGCCTTGTGGATCTCCACCTCCAGTCAGGGTGCTGAGGAATTTTAATGTCTGCTTTGCTTTCAGGTTCTTTCCCAAGCATCAGCATGAAACTGGCCTGATGCTGGACAATTGCACAGCAGCTCTCAGGGCCCCAGGCAACAGCAGTAGATCTGTCACACTTCACATTCCAATAGCTCTGCTTCTGGCTGACAGTGGCTGTGGGCTGCTGCAGACACTGGATGACAACATTGTTGGCTAAACTATCCCTTTAAAAAGGCTGGAGTTTCTGCTGTAACTTGGCTTGGCTTTCCCAATTGCTGGAGGAAATTTGGTAGCAGGCCAATGGCCTCTTCAAACCCTCAATTAGCTTTTAAAGTGCTATGGTATTGTTAATTTTAATAAAACACATTAAAATAATGAAGTCTTGGGCAATGTAGGAAGAATCCCACGTTGGTTGATGGCATGCAGATGATGTAATCAATTGGCTTGTTGTTGACAGTTATTAAACCAAGCAGGATTGTGCTCAAAGCTCAGCTTATGCTGACTAAGCTGTAGCATTGGGCCTGCATCTAGCCTAGAAATGGAAACAAGATGTGGTCAGTTAGGGCTGAAGTTTCTCTCTGTTTATTCTGTATACATTTTAATCCAGATTTATGGCCTCAGCTTGCTGGATCTCCACTGGTGCAATTATAGTGGTTCCATCAAATCTGCTTGTGCAGAAGTGATAGACAAAATTTCCATGCTGGCGTTCTTACAGCTTAGTTTGTATTCCCCTTGTTTGATGACCAAAGATTTCCATGTGGGTTTTTTTTTTTGGCTGAGAAAAAATTTTCTGTTGATAGTTGCTGCTTTTGTGACATGATGTCCCTAAAATTTTAATCTTGGAAGATTTAATTTTGGATGTGGTCATGTTACCATTTTAAAGTTGTTAGAATAGCAGTGGAAGTACTGGGATTGAGTCAACTAATATCAGTAATTTTTCTGTCTTGCAGTGTAAATGGCCCAAATTGGTATCAAGGCAGCAGAATTTAACTGTGCAAGGAATGAGTGGATGATACTTGATGTAAAAAGATATCAATTTCTTATTAAATCCAGATTTTATTGCTGAATTATTTTGTATAGCAGCTTTTATATGTCAGAAATACATATTTAGATACTGATTCACCCAGTTGAACAAGCATTCCGCTATATGTATTGGTTTTTTTAAGAAGTCAGTCTCTGTAGTTGTTTGTTCCTTATGCTTTGGGCATGGATAGGAGAACTTAGTTACTACACAATTTGTAGGTTCTTAATGAGTATTGATCAAATCACTGTGAGGAACTCACATGGCAAATGACCTTTCTAACAATTTCTGCATTACATAAATGCTCTTTCAATGAGTGGAACAGCTTCCAGGAGGTTTTGCTGCCTAAATGAAGTGTTGTGAAAATTTTTAAGACTGCCTCATGATCACCTAATGGACTAAACTGAGAATGTTCTTCCAGTATTAAACTACATAAAGAGGAAGGGAAAGTGTTGCTCACTTATTACTCTTTACCCAAAAATTTAAGCTTGGGTAAGTCTTTCTCATGTAGAAGGAAAACATTCCAGACTTTTGGAAAGAGAGAAGTTGGAAAGTGTGGAAGTAAAAAACTTAGATCCTGCTGGATGACATGCTGGCAGAGCTCTGAGCGATGTTCAGGATGGTCAACAAACCTTGGCTTTGACCTGCGTAACCACGTGTTCCATAGCCAACAGCTTCACGATGCATTCATGAAGGTGGGAGGTGTAAGAAGTAGTTCTCAGTGGGATCAGGGTTTCCAGGAGGTCTCAGTTCTTCATTAGGCATGTTAGACCAAACCCTTGGGTGATGCAGGACTGGTCTCAGCAGTCTCAGCCCCCTCCCAACCTCCTCAGCAGCCAGCATGAGAGTGTTTCTTGATACGGGATGGGGTACAGCTGCCCCTGACCAGCTCTGCAGCAGCAGGTGCTATGACCAGTTTGAGAAACTCAAGAGAAACCAAAGAAATTGCTTAGATTTTTATTTTAAATTATGCTATTACTGGTGTTAAGGAGAGGCAACAGTGTGAAGGAGCTGAAGGTATCTGGTGACTTAAGTGTATTCATTTAGAACTGTAACACGTAAAGTGTCACTGATGTTGGAGACAGGAATGCAACAAGAACATACAGCAACAGTTGAAATTTATTGTTGGGAGTCCCCTTTTATAAGGGCTTCAAATTCCCCATGCTTACAAATGTGATTGGTCAAGGGTCTTGACTCTGCCCAGCTCATTGGCCAATGAGATGGGTGCGTTCATGATATGAGTGCAAGGGGAATGGCTCAGGTTCCCTATTTGAGTTTGAACCTGACCTATGATTAACATTCCTGGGGACTTGCTTCCTTCTATTATCTCACAAGCTAGGCTGGTCAAGTTGGTGTCTGTTAGGCCAAAATATCTGGAAGCTGAGGAAATGCTTGTGTCCTTGCACATTTCCCCCTCACACTGGATTTGTCTATTTCCCTGGTTCTTAAAAGATGGTTTATTAGCATAGATTTTCTTTGCATTGTCTGGCCATCTTTTTCCTCTGCCTGGTTATTTTCCAATAAATATGGCAAATAATTAGCTTTCTCTCTTCACCCTGAAGCCAGGGCTGACAGTAACACATCATCATAATCTTCCAACGTTTTCCAACATGATTCAAGTAAGAAACCTGTGTTTTTGCTACAGAAGGGCCCATAGCATAATGGGAGTTACTGAAGAATGTTTCATGTTCTTGGCTGGGTAGCTGTGTCTTAACCTAAAGGATACTTGCAATTTTTCTAAAGCTCATCTGTGGTAAGAATGCTTGTGTGTATCTATTTTCATGTTCATTTCACTTAAATGAGGTACCCGTAATTACCTGCTCTCTCACCTGCAAGCCTGGTCAGCATCTGTTGAATTGAAAAATTGAAGAGATTTTGATACTTGATTGAATTTAAAGACTTGGTGGTTGTCTTCATAACCGATGCAAGTTATCACAATGGTTTGGGGTTGTGAGACCTTAAAACTTATCCAGTTCCAACCCCCTGCCATGGGCAGGGACACCTTGTACTAGACCAGGTTGCTCCAGCCCTGTTCAACCTGGCCTTGAACACTTCTAGGGATGGGGTAGCCACAGCTTCTCAGATCTCACCACTCTCACAGACAAGAATTTCTGCCCAATATTGCATCTAGCTCTGCCTTCCTTATGCTTCCTCATTTGATATTTTGGAATGGAAGCTGACAGCCTGAGTGTGCATTCCTGCTGCTGGTTTTGAGGTGTTTACACATGCGGGGAACTTTTATCACAGCTGTAACTTTCTCCTTGCAGGCTCCACAGAGCTCAGTGTGCAATTAAACAGACTCAGGTAACTGTTCAGAAAATAGGAAGGGAGATTGAAGAAAAGCTGAGATGTACATCTACAAGGAATGAACTGGTATGTTTGATTTATCAAAACCTTATTTTATGGGCTTGCTGAAGCATCTGACTAATGCCTTGACTGTAAGCTTGTGAGTTTTTTTTTTTAATACTTGAACTTATAAATCTTTCTTTACACCTGTCATTTTAAATGGGAACTCATCTGAGAGCTGTGCAATATCAATTTGAGTTGTGTAAGTACTCAGATGGACTGATAAATTGGTTATCCTATTTTTACCTTTATTTTGTACAATCATGCTTTTGTGCACAGTGCACAAAAGAGGTCTTTCAGGAAAAACAAACTTCTAATGATTTATATGAAACTTGACAAGAACCTTTGGTGGATTTAGAGTGAGGTGAGTCTAGTGGCTGTATCTTCTTGCACCCTGATCCCTTTGGATGAACAGAATTCATGCAAATGCTGTCACTCAAATGAGTGACATACTCATTTTAAACAAAAATTGTTCTAAGATCTAAAGTGGCTTTTTACAGTTGGTTTTGTCTGCTCTCCTCCCCCTCCCCTCCCCAGAGAAGTCTGTTGACATTAGTTTCTGCTTTCTGCCCAGAAAACTGATCTTGGTTCAAAGATGAGTTGAACCAAGGAGTAGTTTGTTGTGACTTCACTATGTTGGTACTCACTGGTGTGTGTCTGGTGCCTTGTAAAGGGAACATTTACAGTGCAAAGTTAATTTCTTGCTGTAAAGCAGATTCTGAGTAGAGAGTACTCAGCTAAGTTCGAAAAGTGTCAAACTGGTTCAAGGATTTGATGAAATGGAAAAATGGGATCTTGTTTACCTGCTGTAATTACAGGGGTTACATTGTAGATTAAGAAGTCACCTTCCATAAGGGGCAATATAAAATCTCTTGTGAGTCATTCCAGCCCAGAGCTTTTTTGCCTTCTCCTGGCATCTTGACTGTTTAACTATAACCTTTTCAGTTATGGATATGCTCATCCCTCCTTGCAAAGGCTTTTCATTTTTAATTACCTGAGAGCAAAACTATATCCTACAATCCTAGTATGTTTTTTGGCTGGAAGAGTCCTTAAAGCTCATCCAGTTCCAACCCCCTGCCATAGGCAGGCATACCTTCCATTAGACTAGGCTGCTCCAAGCCCTGTCCAACCTGGCCTTAAACACTTCCAGGCATGGGGCAGCCACAGTTTCTGTGGGCAACCTGTGCCAGGTCCTTTTCATCCTCACAGCAAAGAATTTCATTCCCATTATCCCATCTAACCCTGCTCTCTGGCAGTGGGAAGCCATTCCCCCTTGTCCTATCATTTCAGGCCCTTGTCCAAATTCCCTTTCTGGCTCTCTTGGACCAGGGGCTCTAAGGTCTCCCTGGAGCATTTTCTGTTCTTCAGGCTGAACACTTTCTCAGCTTTTTCTTTGTATCCTCTTATTCTCATCATACTGAAGCTGGGAATTGAATCTTATAGTGCAGCTTGAACATTTCCAGCCTTTTTCCAGCTCCTGCCTCCACTTTGTATAGATTTCTTACTGCTCACCTTACCTCTTGCTGGTGAACCCTTTGCCAGGGAATGAATTCTTATCCTGCTGCTAGTGCTGTGCTGTCAGATTTCATATCCTGGTGAAGCACCATTCTTAATTTTTGGTCTGGGCTCAAGAGAGGAGATTCATCCCACTGGAGGAGCAAGCACTATGGTACACAGCTGCGTTGCTTTCCTTCCAAAGCAAAATTATTAGAGTTTTTGGGAATCTGTTTCCTGTGGTAGTCTGTGAACTCAGTTCTTAGGTGCTAGTCTTATCCTGTTTTTTCCTTCCCTCCTGTCACCTTTTCATGAAACTGCTTCTGTGCAGAGAAAAATTTTTTTTAAATCTGTATTTCTTCCCATAGAAAAAGGAGAGTGAATGTTTACAGTTGAAGATCCTGGTGCTACGTAATGAACTGGAGCGACAGAAGAAGGCCCTTGGTCAAGAAGTAGCCTTGTTGCATAAGCAAAAAAGTACTTTGCTTGACAGAGGTAAGTGTAGAAACCTTAGCCTAATTTATGACCAGAATGAAAGTGCTGGTTTCTGTTTTCATTGTCTGGCTGTAATGTGCTTGTGTTTTTTCCTTACCTGAAATTTGCAGCCAGGTATAATTTCTTCACTCTCTATGTTACAACTGAGTTTTAGACAGCAGTTTCTGGTACCTTGTCTCTAAATAGCTTCTTACTCTGACACCTAAAGCAGTTTTAAATCTGTGTTTAATTGACATTTTATGAGAACATCAGAAGAACTGCAGTATAGTACAGTAAACATTGCCATGATAAAGGGACTTCATAATGTCATGAGGGAAGTTGCTGTACCTGTGATTTGGATTCAGTTTTAAGTATTAGAAGACAAAAGTCCTTCTTAATTCTCTGATATGTAAGTGACAGATGAATATGCTCGGTCATCTTGGTATCATCCTTTACTGGGCACGTCTCCTATAGTGAAATGCTGTATCACTGCCTCTTTGGAGCTCACCAAGACCAGCTATACACGTTTGATCTTGTTGCAGAATTTTTTGTTTTCAATACTTAGTTGAGTCTAAAGTAATTAGTCGCTACTGATAAGGATGGTTTTTACCATGTACTTTATTCTGGCTATGCAAGTATTGAGTCCCCATAACTGGATTACTGTACTGTGTGGTTCTGAGAGGAATAGGTATTAAAGAAGGAGGAAATCTGATGGGTTGTATTTGGCTGGTGAATGGTGTGTAGTGTATGAAGATAGGTGTTCCTCCTGTGCTGACATTCTCTAGTTTATGAGCATAATATGGAAGATGGGAGGGTAAGAATAAGTGGAGGATTATTGCCAACATTTTGTCAGTATGTACTTTTAAAACTTGGGATAACTAAGAAAATACTTCATACTATTTTTTTCTCCTGATTCCTCATGTTGCTTAGAAAATGCATTTGGGACTGAACACCAGAAACTTGAAGAGCATAATGAATCTCTGTATGAATTAAGAAAGGAATGTGCTGCTAAGAGGTAAAAGGACCTATGTTTGTTATGTGACTGGAAAAAAAAGATAAGCTTGAGAGCATGCCATTGAAAATGAGACTTCTGGCACCAAATTCTTCCACATGTTGCCCTACAACTTCGGTTAAGACATCCCTGCTACAATTCATCAGGGTAATTGTAAGTGGCAAGTCTAGAAGAGAAGGTGGTTGGTTGTATGTGTAGACTCTGGTAGGACTCTGATAGGACTTTTAGGTGTGTTTTAGTGTAATACAGCTTTGTAATATCTGATTCTTGCAGTCAAAATATGTCTGTAATGTATGGTATGCCTGAAAAGAAAAATTATTTTTGGGGTGGATTTAGCTAACTGTTTGGAGGATAGGAGGTGATAACTGTAAAGCTGCAGAAGAATATGACAGCTCGATACCTTTATTGGGCTTTTGAAGAAAATAATGGTTTTGGAATCTTTTTCCCTAAAGAGAACAGTTTTTGAAGACAAATGCCCAGCAGACTATTCGATGCAAGCAGTTGCTGTCGGAGCTATCATACATCTACCCTATTGATTTGGTATGTTTTCAACATCCTGACAATCTGCTCGATGTGAAATGGACTTCCTATTTATTATACTGCAAAAAAATATTATGCTTTATTTGTGATGGAATCTGCTCTTTGATAATTCTGTTTATTTCAGATTTTTCTAACATTTGGTCTTTAGATTACAAACTTTATCAGGAGGGAACTTATGCCAGCACCTCTTACACAGTGTCCTCTATGAAAATAGAACAGCTATAATTTAATGGCTGTTTTCCATTTTGTGTACAATTAGACAAAGTAACCCTGACAGTCAGCTAGCTGAGTGTACAGAAACATATGTTAAAATTTTGAGCTTCAAAATCTTTTATATAATGAATTATTACAAATCTCTTCACTCTTTAGAAAAGTTGGATTTGTTTTCTGAACTATGTGAGATCTGGATTAAAATACTGTTAGTCACGCTAAGTTTAGTTGAATATTTAGTTTTTTTATTTTTATTTTATTGTTTGTTAGCTTTGGTGTCATGTTTTATCCAGGTTTTGGTGTTCTGGATGTTACTGTTCCATACTCACTTTCTACTGTTGATTTTAAATTTACAGAATAACCAAAAGGATTACTTTGTTTGTGGAGTCAAACTTCCTAATTCTGAAGACTTTCAAGGTAGCTGCATATTCCTAAAGTAGTTGTTACAGTTAACACTGCTTCTAAACTTCGTAAAATTAAGAAAACTGGTAGCTTCGGATCCAAATTTTTGCCCAGAAAGCTTCAGAGTAGAAGAAAACTTGCAAATTATTTGTTGGTACTTCCTAGCTAAAGCAAAGGAAGTTTCTTTCAACTCTTAGTAAAGCACCTATGTGTTCTAAGACTGCATATTGAACAGGTTACCTAGAGAGGCAGTGAAGTTTCCATCCTTGGTGATGCTCAGAACCCAGCTGGACATAGTCCTGGGGACATCTTGCTCTGAGCTGGGGGATGAGGATTGTGCCATTCCCAGAGGTGCCTTCCAAATACAGTGATTCTGGAAAATATTTGTGTCTGACCTAAAATTCCATTTGGGCTGCTTTTTAGTCCATAAATCTTAGTGGGGCAACAAGCATAAATCCCCATTTGGTTTGCTTGAAGTTGCCAAATAAATACCTTGCAAAAAACCCCCAAACTCTGACATAATGGAGTACTTTACAAGTGACCTTCTACTTCAGCTGTCAACCCACATCCTATTGCAGAAGCAAATGTATCATATGCCTGCCTGTATAACAAATGTACAGGTAACTGCATGCATTCATCTGCAAATGTTTGCTATGAACTGGAAATTAATTAAAATCCTCTTGAAGATTTCTTGCTCCCAGTACTTTTTCTCTGTAGTTTCTTGAGCAAAAACCTCCATCAATTGTCTAACTCTTTAAAGCCACCTCATAGTAATTAACTTGTATTAATAATATCTATATTATAGAATATATAGAATATGGGATGAATGATCTTTAAAACAAATTATTTTGTCAGTAGGACAAAAATTAGTCTATCGCTTTGTTTCCATGATTGCACTAAATGTGGTAATGAACTCAGTTTCCTCACTCTTGAGGAATCAGTGGTGTGCCATCTTCTGGCCCATTTTTAGTTTCCCGGTATTAATTAATTGCAAAAGAATTACTAATTCTTTATCCAAGTCTCTAGAAGTATTGTAT
Organism: Alaudala cheleensis; assembly: GCA_013398995.1. Classification (NCBI taxonomy): domain Eukaryota; kingdom Metazoa; phylum Chordata; class Aves; order Passeriformes; family Alaudidae; genus Alaudala; species Alaudala cheleensis. Next base: position 70,785 of record VWYE01023027.1, on the reverse strand, counting down.
TGTGAGGAAGAAGTACTAAGCATTCAATTTAGTGAAATAGGCAGTTAAATTTGAAACCTAGGTGTCTGGCATGGATATTATCTCCAACTGAGTAGATGCTATCTCTTAAAAAAGAAAGCACCTGACAGATTGAAAAAAAAATCCCTAAAAAGCCAGTTTTGCTGCAAACTTTAAACCTTTTTTACAAAGTCCGTTTTGACAGGGGTGTAACTTAAATACATATATCATGACAGGCTCTGATAGAGCTCAGTATGGTTGTTGAATATCATTATAAGCTTTCTTGAAGGTCCTCTGTTTAACTGGTTTCATGGATGCATCAGAAGGGATGACTATTGTGCTGTCTGTATCCCTTAAAAATAATTAAAAATAGAGAAAAGAGAATGGAAAAGCCTTTATATGGCGAAAAGATGTAATTTCAGTTGCAAGAAATATGTGTATTCCTGGCAGATGAAGCTTTGAGGTTGAAACCTTAAATGTCAAATTGAAAATGATACTTTAAAACAAAAATGGGTTAAAAGAAATTTTTCCAACTATTGGCAGAGAACAGAGTTCATAGCTTGGGGTCAGTGTCTCTCCAACTGATCTCACTCGTGAATAAAATTGAGCAGAAATGCAGCTTTCCCCTGATCCCTCTCACGTGTCAACTCCACCTAGAGAAATGCGGAAAGCTTAATACTTGAGTTTTGTCTTGGGAATTCTATTTCATTTTTCCCATTTCTTCTTTACCCTCCCCCATTCTGGCCGTGTAGCTTTGAAAGTAAAATTTGCAGAATAAGCCATCACTAGTTTTCTGTGCCTCATCACAAGAAACAAACACAACACCGTGAAGTGCTAACACTTGTAAAGTGTGGAGCAAAATTACTCCAGGCGTCCTTCTGTCCTTGAGTTCTGACTTCTGAGGGCTACATTAATTGTTGTTCTCTGAGCAGTAAAGATGAATACTAGGATTCAATGGACACAATTAACAGTAGAATCTTTTTGTCATTGACAGCAAAAGATGATGGAAGCATCGCTGTTGCCCTGGGCTATACCGCTCACCTAGTTTCCATGATATCCTTCTTCTTACAAGTGCCACTCAGGTATCCTATAATTCACAAGGGCTCCCGGTCTACAATCAAAGATAATATAAATGACAAGCTGACGGAGAAAGAGCGAGAGTGAGTATATTGTAAATACACTGATCTCCTTCCTTCAAAACAACAAATCAACACCAAAAAAACCCATCCTAAACAGTTTTGGGTAGTCTGAAGTGATATGGAATTTGAAGTTACTTGTTGCTTTCAGTAGCCATAGAATAGTCGTTGAGTTTCTCTTACTGGAATTTTGGGATACAGTAGAGTAACTCAGCTTTGTTATTCTGGGTCTGTTGGCACATCTGTGGCTTTGATTTGGCATCCAGTAATGCTAGAAAAACTTAAGTAGTATTTCTTAGTGTTTCATGTGTTTTGGTTTCTATTTGGAAAACTTGCCTTTTATGTCTTGCTATCTGCAGTTTATTCCCACAGCCAGTAGGAAGCGTAGTTTCACTGGGGAGCTGCTGCCAGTGCCAGAATAGTAGTTAATAAATGGGAGAAAACAAATGGCTTTCTTTTAACAGAATTTTTTAATCAACTGAAAAAGCCCAGTAACCTGCCACCTACTATAAATCAACTGAAAATTCAATGTAGAAGAGCATTTAATTTGTTCTGTAATCATTGTCTGTGCACATGTAGCTACACTGTTACTAGTTTCCTTCTAGGAAACCATCTTGCTGTCTTTAAATTCACTCTCTTGAGTGTCTTCACCTGCTTTTGGAACTTTGCTTATTTTCCCACTATCTGTGCACCTGTGTGCTCTAACACGAAATTAGTGGAAATTACTGGTAAGGTTCCCTTTGTAGCCTGAAGCCTCTGAACTGCCAGGAATGCAGCACTGACCACTGGTGGGAGGGCAACTGCTCCGTTCAGATTCTGGGCACTGGCCAAGTTTGCCCAGAGAGTTGATGGACTACCAATCCCTGGAAGTGTTCTAGGCCAGGCTGGATGGGGCTTGGAGCTACCTGGTCTAGCTGAAGGTGTCCCTGCCCTGGCAGGTGGTTGGAATGAGATGAGCTTGAAGTTCCTTACACAACTGAGGGATTCTGTGACCCTGCGTGTGTGTATGGATAGCTGCAGTCAGGCTTGCAGCATCAATAGCTTCATTTTTCCACAAGAGTTTGAAAAAGGAGCAGAGGAAATGACGAGGGGGAAATGAACTTGTGGAAAGTAGCTGACTCTATTGACAGGTAGCTGTGAAAAGCCAAATTCTCCTCTTTGGAAATATGCAGTCAAAGTATTACAACATTTTAACACTAATTCCTCATATTCCAAATAAAGGTGGAAGGGTTTTATTGTGCGTAGTTGACAGGATTGGGATGCTTGACGGTGTCTGCTTTCTCATTGAGGCTTAGTGACTTTTAGCAGGACAGGCAAAGTAATTTGCCTTAAGATTTAAACTGTTTTGACACCATAAACCACAGCTATATAATTATGTCTTGCAAAGCAATTTTGATACCATTGTAATAACTTGTCCAAACACACTTCCTGGGTTCTTTAGTAGAAAATTGATCTGTTTTGCTTCAGTGCAGTTCTTGAAGCAGATGATCATACTCCTTCCTGTACATCACTTTGAGAAGGTTTGCAAACTAGAACATTTGTATCTTGAAAACAAATTTCTGAGTAGAACTCCCTGTGTGTTGGTATGTAAAGATTAATTCAGTTTCCTGTTCTCTCATACAGATTGGAAGGTTTAGTGCTTCATGCTACAGCCTTCCAACGCGTGTGACTTAATACTTGATTTCACAACAGGTTTCTGAAAAGGAGAGAGTTTAGCGAAGTAAATTAATCCCTGTTGTCTGTTTACCTGTGTTGTGCAAGATGTTTTCCAAATTAGCTCCTGCTGGAGATCTTATCTTCCCAGTTTTTGGAGAAATAATCCTACCAACTCCAAGGTCTTATGTCAAATGTCTTAAATTGCAGTTTTATTTCTAAACTAATAGATCATGTTTCTCCCTTGCTCCTAATTGTGTTGAGCACAGCAGTTAACATGGACTATTAAATTTCTTTATTTCAGTTACCTGTGCTTTAGCAGCTTTTAGAACTCCAGCATAACTTGTTGAGTAATTGCAGTGATGTAATCCCTATATTTGATCTTTATTATAAAGCATAGTGTCCTCATTGTTCACTGGCTTCTACTTACATACTTGGCTTTTGGAGTGTTTTTTTTTGGAGGGTGTTGGATGCTTTTATTTTTTCTTTTTTCTTTTTTTTTTTTTTCATCCCATTTGTTGTCTGAGAGATGGGAACAACAGATACTTAAAAGAGACAAAAGATGTGGCCAGGACAGGGGAAGGGGTGCAGTTTGCTTCTGTCTCTTAGCTGGGAGATTTTCTCTTGGGAAATGCAGAGATATCGCAAGAATTGGCTGGGGGTCAGGGGTGGGCTCAGCTCTCTCACTCTCTCGAGATCAGAGTGGAGACAGTTGTGGTTTTGGTGCCAGACTGCTGCTGCCCAGGGGATTCACTGCTGCTGTGGAGTTGTTTTGTCCTTCACTGCTTCTCCTCTCTATGGGTGAGCAGCTGTTGAACTTTGCTGAACCTTTTCAACGTCCAGCCTCACTAGGAAGGGGACCCTGACCCCTCTCTGGAGGGAGTGTCTCCCAGCAGCTTGTGAAAGCCTGGCTGCTGCTGCCCTGCCCTGTTGTTTTCTGTCAGTGCTTTGTTTTACTATACTGGGTGCGCTCGCCTCTGCTGTTCCAGCCTTCTGCTCTGAGGTTTCTGCTACAGTCCATTTTGCCATCTGGAGTGGCCCTGAGACTGGCTGCACTCCGTGAGTTTGCAAAGGGAGCCCCTTCTCCCTCTGTCCCTCTGGCTGAGGCGCCATTACCGGCGTGCAGAGAGGCTGCTGAGCTCGCGCCACAGCGCCCCCTGCAGGAGTGGGGGAGTCATCGCACCTGCCCGGCCCGGCTGGGAGCCAACAGCGCTCCTGCTGGCTGTGACCGGAACTGCACCAAAGGGAAAAGTGCTCAACAGCCAAGAGAAGGCTGTTACTGGGTATCTGGTTTTTGTTTGTTGTTGCTGCCATTGTTATTGTTTGTCTTGCTATACATACATATACTAGTAAAGCCCTGTTACTCCTTTTCCCGTATCTTTGCCTGAAAGCCCCATAATTTCAAAGTTTCAGTAATTTGGAGGGAAGGTGTTCATGTTTTCCATCGCAGGAAGGTTCCCACCTCTTTGATGGACCCTTTAAACCAGGACCCAGAGTTTCTCTGAGATCCTTATTAGGAGTTTCTAAAAGTTGTTTGTTGGGGGAAATAGCTGAGGTTTTTGCTCAAGAGCAAATTCATAAGTACAGTTTGTTTTTAAAGTTATACTGTATAAAGATGTTACTACACTTTCAAGTTTCTTTACCAACTTTCCTAAGCCCTTCTGTTGAGCTAGTTAAATATTTTGAGAGCTTTCAGAATGCAAGTAACTTCTGGGAAGTGCTTTGTCTATTTCAGATTGGTTTACTTGCATGATCTAGGTCACTTCTATGAGGACCTTGAGAATTTGCAATTTTTTTCTGCTACTTAAACTTTTACATTGGGACTTCGAAGTAGGAGGCTGTGGTGGGAACTTAGCACTTGCCTGGCCACAGTACTGAACGTAGAATGATGTATAGAGCGACTGCCAGTAGTATCTAGTATATGGTCAGCCTTGTAATTGTAGGGATATTAATGTTATCAATGCAATCTGCTCAATAACTGTTCCTGTCTTGTATTCCAAAACCTAGTTTTGGTACTACCAAAATGCTCTAAGTTTTCTCCTATGATGACTACTTTTATGACTTTTGAATTACCATGCTAAAGCAAGAATCTGATTTTTACAAAATTTGTCATTAGCTCACTTCTTCAGCGGTCCCTTTCAGTATCTCCAGAGTGCATGCAATATGTAGGAAGAAAGAATTCTCAGAAGTTCTGGAGTCTGAAAGATTTCAAAGCAATGAGTGCACTTTGAGTCAGTTTGCAGAGGACTCTGTGTTTAGCAGGCGTTTTGACCTGCTGCAGGGAGCAGGAAAACTCTGCAGAAGGATCTGGACAGGCTGCATTGATGCAACAAGGCCATTTGTATGAGGTTCAACAAGGCCATGAATTGTATCCTACCCTTGGGTCACCACAACCCCATGGAATGCTGCAGGCTTGGGGCAAAATGGCTGGAAAGCTGGGAAGGGCCCTGGGGGGTGCTGATTGACAGTTGCTGAACATGAGCTCAGGTCGGATATTAGGAAACATTTCTGCCCTGAAAATGTTGTCCAGTGGTGAAGTCAACATGCTTGGAGGGATTTAAAAGCCATGTGGATGTGGCGCTTGAAACATGGATTAGTGGTGGCCTTGGCAGTGCTGGGCGAATGGTTGGGTTTAGGATGTTCTTAAAGATCTAAGAACCTTAATTATTCTGTGATTTCATGCATAGATAACTCCCAAATTAAAGCTACTTAGACAGCGACATGTTCCTCTCTCTCCAGTGATAACCAAGCTTGCTTGCAGAATAAATCACCTAAATTCTTTGGCAGTGTTCTGGTGGAACTGAAACCTAACACTTCATCACATGCTCAACAACAGAGTGAGAATGCTAAGATGAAACTATTTCTGATTTGTTCTGATACTGTGTCTCTCAAGCCCTGTATTTAATGTTTCTGTTAGTCTGCTCCCAGATTTTTGCCCTGACTCTCAGGGCAAAAAAAGGATTGTTTTGGTTAGAGTGAGACATACATTGTGACATTCCCTGTGTTGGTGTTACTACTCATGTAATAGTATTCTTGAGTATAAACAGCTTGGAAATATATAAGAAGAAAAATAGGGGGTTTTAAGTTCAATCACCTTTCTGGTATGTTTTGTATATCCAAACAAGTGAAGTGCACATTCAGACAAATCATTTATGCTGAGTTTTTGCACTATTACTCCTACTATGTCTCTTAAAGATTTTCAAGAACTGTTACTTTCCTGCTAGGTAACTTGGAACTGAAAACCATTTCAAGAAATAGTTTTACTAACATTATTTCTCTGTAGTAATAGTACAGAGAAATCAAGTAGTACACACAATCTGACAGATGCTATGCAGTCTTCCCACCAAAATGTGTTGAGGGAGGACTTGTAGGAGCAGTAGTAAGAAAGTGGCATTTTGTAATTTATAGAAAGACTATTTTTCTTCCTTTCACTCTGCCTGACAAACACAGACAGCAAAGGCCAAAGGATTCAAACAGCTACTATGCAAGTCTTGGGCATATACATTGAGGCATCTGACATCTTTGTTTTATGTTTATGATAGTTGTTTTATGACTGATGTACCTCAAGAGCCAGAAGTTGTATGAAATAGTGCAAGGGGGAGTGAAATTAAGGATGTAACCCGTGGGTTACTTGTCCTGTCTAAATACCTTTTATTGTCATTAAAATAGGGAACATCTGTCTATTGTAATATTGGGTACTCATAGAAGTCAGGATTAAAATACAGCTAAATAATAATATAGCTAAAAGGGATACGTTTGTTCCTGAAGTAATTTCCTGGAAATTATTTCTCTGATGTACAGAGAACTGTTCAGAAAAGCATTTTGAAAATACATTTTAAAAAGTTTAACTAATGTTTTCTTTTCCCAGTAAACTAATTATTTATGTATTGTATAGAGCTTGAATGGTAATATGCTTTTTCCTCATTGCAGTCTGTATTTTTGTCATCAAATTTGTCTTACAAGTGTAGCTTTTTCTGTTAAGTAGGAACTCAAAACTGTATAGTAATCCAGTCTGAATCTGCTTGTGATTAGTAACTCATATTTATATTTTAATCTGTAATTACAAACAAAATGCATGCTTGTAGTCACTATTTCTGTCTTTTAATTTAATTTTGGGTCTTCTGCACAATATTTGTGCAGTCTCTGCTCTGAAGCTGAAAGAGCTGTGGTGCAGCTTATCTGAGAAGGGAACAGGTTTTAAAGCTGTGCAGCCAAAGCTTCTTGCAGCTTGATCTTCAGGTGGCATGCTAAGATGTTAGGAATGCTAGATATTTTGGTGCTTGTGGCTCTTGAGCAGCTTATTTGTCCTAGTATTTGATTTGAAGTGTCTTGGGAAATTGTGATTTCAAGTGAGCTGTCTGGACTGTGGTGATCCTTCTCACTTAAAAGGCTTTCAGCATTTAATTTCTTCTGGTTCAGAGAAGCCCCAGGACTTTTAAATAGCACAAGCTTCCTCCTCTGGATACAACATTCCATTTCAGTGAGCAAACAGGATGTGGTTAGGTTGGAGGGAAAACACTAGTTCTTTCCTCCCCTGCCTGCCCCCCTTGCAGACCCCAAAAGGGGGTGAGGCTGAAATAACTCAAACTTCAGTAAATATTTAAACCTTTTCTTGTACACTCCTCATACTTCAGACATATCAAACAAGAACTTGTGACTTTTTTGGGCCATTATCTTATCTGGATTGTGCTATTTAGTCCTATACTTGTATAGAGTGTCCTATCCATGGTCTAAAGCTTGCAACTAATTTTTTTCTTAACTGACCCATTTTTAGTAGCATTGTGTGGGACATAGTTGTTCCCCCAGATCTGATAGATGACTCTGTTATGACATGAGTGACTTACAGTCACAGAAAGTACATCAGTTCTTTATCTATATGATAGTGAATAACTTGGTTTCAGCTGCATTTTGCCAAGCCTGCTCTGCAGCCACCTCCTTGCAGCCATTTTGCTTACTGTCCTTGAAAATGAGAAGTGAAGGAAAAAGCCAGGTTGAGTGTGTTCTCTGACAAATTTGACATAGTTGTGCAGGAAGTATCAAAGATAATGTAAATGCAGTGATGTGAAAATGTGGTGGTGTCATCTTCATTTAGCCTTTGGACTAAGATTCCAATCTGCACTTAACTACTGGGTAATGTCTTGTTGTCCAAATGGACAGCAGTGATGATTGGTGTTCTCATGATTTGGAATTGTGACCAGCACTGTTTAACTTTTAAGTCAGTGACATGGACAGTGAGAATGAGTTTGCCAGTGACATCAAGTTGTGTGGTGCTAGAGGGAAGGGATGGCATGGACATGCTGCAGAGGTGGGCCTGTGCCAGCCTCGTGAAGTTCAACCAGGCCAAGTGCAAGGTGCTGCACTAGGATTGTAGCAATCCCAAGCACAAGTTCAGGCTGGGTAGAGAAAGGATTGAGAGCAGCTCTGAGGAGAGGGACAGCTTGGGAAAATGGTTGGATGAGAAGTGGGTCATACCCTGGCCTGTGCTGGCACCCAGAAGCCCCCATGTGCTGGGCTGATCTCATGGCATGGGCAGCAGTGGAGGGGGGAATTCTGCTCCTCTGTCCTGCTCTGGTGAGACCCCACCTACAGAGTTGCCTCCAGCTCTGGGGTCCAACATCAGAAGGATGTGGAAGTGAAGTGAATCCAGAGGAGGCCACAGAGGTGCTCCAAGGGCTGTAACCTCTCTGCTCTGGAGGCAGCCTCAAAAACAGAAGGCTCCAAGGAGAGCTGAGAGCTCTACGGTGCATAAAGAGATCTCCAGGAGAGCTACAGAGGGATGTTGGGCAAGGGCCTGGAGTGATAGGATTCCCACTGCCAGATGGCAGGGTTAGATGGAATATTAGGAAGAAATTCTTCCCTGTGAGGAGGGTGGGAAGGCCTTGGCAGAGATTGCCCAGAGAAGCTGTGGCTGCCCCATCCCTGGAAATGTTCAGGGGCAGGTAGGACAGGGTTTGGAGCAATCCAGTCTAGTGGGAGGTATCCCTGCCCATGGTAGGAGGTTGGAGCAAGATGGGTTTTAAGGTCCCTTCCAACACAAACCATTTTCTGATAATTAAGTATTCTTAAAGCATTAAGTGTCCTCATTTAGCTTATAAAACTGCAAATATTACTTACTGGTCCTTGAAGTTCTGAATCACTTGGAAGGCTATGTAACATGATTCCAAACTAGATTTGCAATTTTACTTAGATTTGCCAAATGAGATGCAATATATTTAAATTGTGCCACACTTCAGCCTGTGCAAGACAGTTAGATGTGATGTGTAAAAACTTTATTTTACTGACTTCTTCCCTTAAGAGCTTTATGAAGAACAGATTAAACTTTGGGACCTTAATATAATTTGGGATGTGCCAGAAGTCTGAACAGAAGAGAGAATAAAAGATCTAAAACATATGCTGTATTACCAAAGTAGAAGCAGGTGAAAGCAGTTAAAAATGAAGCAACTTAATAAGCTTTAAAAACAGTTTGTGTTAAAGGCAGGTGGTTATAGACAATAAAAGTGGGCCATCAGTCTATTGGTACATATGTGATATTTCTGGATGCAGAGTTCATAAATCACAGAGCACAACAGTAAATGTATTTGGACATGAGTTCATAAGAGATACTTAAGGTCTGAAATAAATGTGTGAAATAAGGATTCTTTCAACTTTTCCTAACATTTACCATGTGCCTGACCAAGGAATCTTGTAGTGATTTACTTGAGTGTTCATCAAGCACCAAAGTGACTATGTAAAACAGCTAAAGAAGAGCTAAAGATATGAAATTAAATGAGATCCTGATGGTTGGTGAGTACTTGTTGAGGATCAGCTGGAAAAAGTAGGACAGTGAAGAGTTTTTAGTGGTTAGAGTCGAATACTTAGCACAGTTTATTTGAGTTGTAGGAATGGTCTAATGCTTAAAATACCACAAGTAGTCTAACCATAATTTTAGCTTTGAAACAGGTCTCTGGTTTTCCAGAACCAATGTCTGTGGGCAACTTTAAAAGATCTCTTTTTCTGTAGTGAGTTTTCTGGCTTTTAAATACATCAGTATTAGTGAACAATTTTGGTTGAAGACACAAATTGTTGCCTGTGCTCTAACTAAAGGCAGGGGGTTTAAAAGTCAGTAGGAGATGGGTTGCAACCCTTTCTTTTGTTAAGAAGTCAGTAATACTCCTTATAAGGAAAAAACCCTACCAGAATAGATTATGGATATGAACTGCAGGTGTCACACCTCAAACTATAAATATGAAAATGAAAAATCCTTGCAAGAGGCTTTCTCTCCATCTGCCCCTGAAGTTTCTTGGTTTTACTTCCAGCAGCACATGAGTCTTCTTTGTTACATCTTGAATCATGGAAAAGACTTAAATTAAAAATGGAAGGTTACTTAAACAGCCTTTCTACTCCTAGGAAGGATAAAGTTTATTTAGAGGAAAGTGTTACTGAGTGTACAGGGCGGTTTGAACCTGCCTCAGAGGTGATACATTAGGCTTCCTTTTGGCTGTCCTTTATGACTACAAGATTTTCTCCTATCTGGATGAACGGCAACACGGAGGAGCAGCTTGTGGTCTTATGGGGTGGGCTGCAGTCTCTGGATCAGATTCCTGCAAGGATCCTGTAGAATTCCAGAGCTGACTTCTAGCAGAAATGCCTTCAGGCCCCTTGACAAGTACAACAGGAAAAGTGATAATCTGAAATCCTGTCTGCTGCTCCTGTACTGCCACCATACCACAAATGTGTTTATACATATTCAGGAATCCTTTTTGAACTGAAAATTGGAATTTGCCTTGGTTTGACACTGAGATTTCTGTTCAGCTGTTTGCATCTGCATGAGTCAACTGGAGTGGAAATGCTGATAAACCAGCCATTTTTGGTTTTTCATATTGACTGGAAACACATACACTGGGTTTCTCTTTATAATAGAAAGACTTTTAAACCAGAGTGGATGATTTAGTATCCTGTCTAGTAGTTGTATCCTTGATGTGATTTACTGTAATGAGATTATACTTTGCTCATAAGTTTCTTAGCGTTACATGTGTTTCTTATGTGTACAGAGTGTTCTACTGGATTAAATGCCATGTTAGAATAAAGCCTAATTAGACTAAACAAATTAACAGCTCCCTGAGAGTCCTGTTGATGGTGTAGTTGGGTACCTTTAAGCTTGACACCTACCAGAATGATACTTTTTATGCAAATATTCAAACTAACTATTTAAAAACTTTGCATTTGTGAAGTGTTGTGAGGTCCTTGAACTCAAAATTTAATTCCATTATTGATGTTGATGTGCTGGTTTTGTAGTTTCAATGTGGATTTTACAGGTAGACTTTCAGCCCTGTTTTTTATTTGGAAGTCTTGACTTGATATTACTTTTCCCCATCAGGGTAACTTTGAACCAAGCATGTAACCTCTGCCTCGCTTTTTCTTTTTCACAACTTTATTGAGCCTTGACCTGCTCACACTTGTTTCCTTACTCATTGCATATCAGCAGATCCTCCATAGGTTTAAATATTTGAATATTAGGTGCCTCTGATAGAAAAGCAAGTTTTAAGCTGAAGAGTTCTTTATCCAGTAGCTGATGATGCTTAGGAATTAAGCTAATGTCTGGCAGGAATTAATAGGGAATGGATCAAAATAAAGTGGTGGATAATGACTTGCTGAAATTAAGATTGCAGGTAGAGAGGAGGGGCTTATTCTCGGGAACCCTCCAAGCAGGAGAGATGGGAGAGAGGTCAAGTGGGTGAGGATGAGAGAGGTACGGTTAGGGCAGATAAATTGTTAGCTGTATTCTAAGCTCTGCTAAAATAAAGTTATTCAGAGATGATTAAAAGTGTCTTTTAACTGCTTCTATTATTTTGGATTTATTTAATTTTTTTTTGTCACTGGTGAGAAATGACAATCAAAGCATCTTCTTGTGGGGCTGGGAATGCTTGAGTCTTGAACATAATAGTGTTGGTTCACTAGGGGAGGAACTGTTCAGTCATTGTGGCATCATCATAGGAAAACACAAGTTTTGTTCAAAGTGACATGCCATGGAAATGGATATGAGCTATGTGCCTAAAAATGTCCTGCATGAGTTTTGTGGTTTATTGTAGATATGCATTATGATACAGCTGGGTAACACTGGTCATCTGACTTGTATCCCAGTGAGCCCAATAAAACAGAACATTACTCAAAAAAAAAATCAGTTAAAACTTAGGGTTTGTCACAGTTCTATAGGATTAAATAAGCAAAACATGAGATTTCCAAATCAATGTAAGCTTCTAAGATCACGAATCTTCTTTATGTTATCTTAGCCCTTCAGAGACCATCTGGTGCAAGTCAGTCTGGTGTGCAGTTTGGATCACTCTTATCCAGAGTTCTCCACCTTCTGAATTCAGAGTGGGGCTTGTTTAATTTCAGCATCCTTAGCACAATTCTCATAGATCTAAAGCCACCTTTATGCATGCCTGCTGGCTGATTATTCCCTTAATTACTCCTAGTTCTTGTGCTTTTCCCCATTGTGCTTACCATTGCTGATATGTCTTGAAAGTAGTGGAAACACCAGGTACAGAAACAGCTCCAAATGGGGTAAACCTGTTACAAGTTACTAAACATGGTGGGTTTTTCTTGCATCAGGTTAATGGTCTCTAAACCAGATCTTCTTTACAAGTCACTTAAAATTACTATTGCTGTATTTCCTGTCTTTTTATATACAGAAACATATCATCTACTGTAAACTCAGGATGTGTTAGCACTGTATTTTAAGAAGTCTACATGCTGTTGAAATGTCATAATCTGTGGCTGTATGTGAATGACAACATATTTTTACAAAGGCACATGTTGACCCTCACTGAGCAAAAGCTGTTTTGTTCATAATTCCTGACTGTTCATGTGGCAGATGCATGGTTTCTAGAGTGTGTAAGTACTACTCTGAGGAGGACCAGAGCTCAGCTTCTGAGTGCTGTTCTGGACTGAGAACAAATTTCCAACACTTGACAGCTTTTCTCAGATAATACTTTCTGTTGATTATAGAAAGGGTACCTGTAGCTTGTGGGTTTTGATTCTTTCCACTAAACATATCACACTCCTTTGAATTTTTTATCTCGGGATAAGTATCTGTGTTTTGCTGTAAAGGAACTTAGCGATTTTTTTCCCCAAATACATCAGCAAGAATGGAAAGAAGGCAGGTGAACTTTGGAATAGAATAGGTAGGCAGATTTTGGCCATTTTGAATTTTATTACGTGTTTTGTGTTGGTAAGAATGAAAGTTTAACAGAAAAGCTTTACAGACATGTAAGTTTAGCAGAAGGCTCTCTGAATATAGAAACGGTAAGAGAAATAGAGGTGGAAGCAAGTTTTGATATAGAAGAATATAAGATTTCTAAAATAAAGATTGCTGAACCAGTTGTTACTAGATAACTAAAGGTAGCAAAGGTTGAATGAGCTGGAAGAAGGTGTTGTGACTAGACCAAAGGATATGTTGACCACAACCAAAAAGATGCTTTTACTAAGTAGAAATAAGTCTTAGCAAAAGCATAGGCAAACAAAAAACATGTTTTTACCGAGTAGAAAAAATTTCCACTGCTATAAAACAGAATAACAACTTTGAGCTTAAAATGTAACATACTAACAACACAAGATTGGATAGTTACTAACATAATGTGGTAATTTTAGTAGTTTTGATAAGCTATGGGCAAACGTAAAAGTATTGTGTGTAATGCTGATTATGTATGTTATGTTATGTATTAAGATGTTCAGCAAAGAAAAATATGTAATGCATATTAGTTCTGCACCAGAATTAAGTGGCTTCAGACTTCAGGCTCACCTGTAAGCCAGCAGCTTCAGGCCTGTTGCACCCACGCCTGCTTGTGCAACAAACAGCATTTTGAGGAGCCGTCTGGAGTCCCGCATCTCTCATTTAGGCTCTTACAGTTTTGTGATTATAAAAACTCTAAAATAACGTTTTTCAAAAGTATTTAGTGTAACTAAATCCTTACACCACAGACTCAGCTTTTTGCAGCGTGCCAAAGGGAGAGATTAAGCTTACAGTCAATGCTTTTCTGTGGAGCAGGCAAGAAAAAATTCACACAGGGAGGCAGCAGTTCCAATTGGGTTCAATTATATTCACTGAAGCACTATATAAAATTTTTGGGTTCCTCTCCCTTGAGTTTATTGCTTGTGACCAGGCTTAATGGGCATGCAAGATAAAACAAAGAGAGAGGCATAAAACTTAGTAATATTTTTCTCTTGAGTCATAAATGTGTTTATGCAGAGACAGCCACGTACAGTTTTCAAGACATTAGTTGAAGTGATTATGTTGTAAAGCTGGCCTGAGGATGTACGTGGTTTAAAGCCTTGCAAGATCAATTAGTGGAAGTTGGAGGACAGAAATGTGAATATTGGCAAAGATGTAGGATCAATGTGATAAGCAGAAATGCCTGATTTTCCCTTTTAAAAGAACCTGTATGTGGGAGATGTTAGCAAGCAACATAAGCCAGTTTTTACACCCTTTCTATACTGCATGGATCAAAGAGCTCTGTGTCTAATAACAGAATACATGGTTCCTATTATCAGTGACTTCATGAAATGCTGCCTTCTAGGGAAACATGGTTTGTGTTCCTAATGGTACTTCTATTGTAAAAAAATGGGTTAATTTTAGACTGTTAATTGTAAACTTATTCTTTAAATCTAATTCATGCTCTGTTTGGGTAGTGTAATTGGAGATATAATTAAAATTAATTCCTCTTGCTTTGTATTTTATGCTTAGAATAATGTGTTGTAGAATTTTTGTAGCATGTGTTCATTTGGAGAAGTTTAGTTTTCTTGCATGGGGAACTAGTTTGATTTATAAATCTATTAAGCAAGGTGAGTTAGGTACATACTGTTCACAGAGATTTTTATGTTCCTCAACTTAAAGAGACCTAGCAAGTTTGAAAGTAGCATAAAACCTGAAGCTGACATCTCAGTATTTGATCTGCTGTGATCGTAACCTGTTAACCTTTAGCTTTAATGGCGCGATATAATCCTTAAAATTACAAATGTACTCTGATGTGGGGATGATGGATGATAAAATTCACTTTGCCTAATCACCTCTCCAGAATGTATACTGTTTCTAGTAGATATTGATCTCGTGTATTTCTTATTTTATATTTGAGAGAGAATTTGGTTTCTGCTGTAGTATGGGGCTTGTATATGGATAATTCATTCAGCATCTTGATTAGGAGCTGCAGGATGCAGTTCTTGAAAAGGCAAAAGCTTGATTCATGCTGTGTGGAAGTTGAGACAGTCAAGACACACAAAGTGCTTCATTAAAAACCTTCTGAGGGCTCAAGTATCAGGACTTTATTATTTATAAGTCTTTCATACTTACCAGAAGCTTCACACACCAACACCTTGTTACTTAGCAGTCTCTATCTTATTTCCCAAAGGCAGCTCTAAGCAGCTCTCAGGGTCTATTTATGCCAACAGCTAATCAGTCAGCTCTCCTTCTTCTCTCTTCTTTCTCACAGCACCAGCTCACTCCATCCTGTCCCTGGCCCAGTTGCCTATCCCTGTCAGTCCCTTCCACCATCTCCTGCCCCTGGGTTTTCACAGCACAGCAGCAGACTTCATCTAACTCCAACTGAGCTGCAAATGAAACTTCTCCCAACCAGCTCACTCTTTCTCACACCCATAGCTGGGAGAGCAAGGCTGTTCCCACTCTGGGATAATTAACACAGCTGCAATACATTGGCTGCAAGATTACCTTTAGTACCAACTCTATTTGTTTCCTCCACTATCTTTATCTATCTTACCACAATGCTGTAGTTCCCATAAAAACAAATTTTAGTTTGTACTAAGACTGCTGAATTGACGTGATGACCTCATAACCTCTGCTGCTGAGGAGGAGTCAAAAGACAATCCTTAGAAGCAGAGTGTACAAAACAGCTGTTAAAGCTGTTTGAGAACTGCTTTACTTAAGCAGAGATTCTTTAATTAGACAAATAAAATTATATTCTTTAATGCAAAAACTGTCAAAGAGTTTTGGTATTTAAGGGACTAATGTTTTAGTTCTCTTGTCTCATGCAGCAATGCCATTCTGTGTTCTTATAAGCTATTTGCTACATCTGGGTCTTTAAAATGGTGAGCAGTATTTATTGTGTAGGAAAAATAAAGTTCAGTAATAAAATGTTTGTAAAGGCTGTTGTGACCTATGATGCTGTGACTCAAGCCTTTGGTGCATGTGTGAATTTTGTTGAAAAGAATCACTTCTGTTCTGAATGTTGTTCTGGTAAGTGAG
Organism: Alaudala cheleensis; assembly: GCA_013398995.1. Taxonomy (NCBI): domain Eukaryota; kingdom Metazoa; phylum Chordata; class Aves; order Passeriformes; family Alaudidae; genus Alaudala; species Alaudala cheleensis. The sequence goes on along the minus strand of VWYE01023027.1, from coordinate 54,765 downwards.
CCTGCAGATTTCCTCTCTGTGTAAAGGGCTTTGTGCTCTGTCAATCAGAGGATAATGATCAAAAGAGAACACCTTTTTTAAAAGATTATTTGTGTTTGGAAATGAGCTAACCAGGTTTGACTGACTGAATGCAGAGGCATAATGTGGGATCTGGAATTGTGCTGTGTGCTTCTGAAATTAATTTTGATTGGTGAGAGGGATATTGCAGCTCTGGGAGAATCATAAAGTGTCTTTTAAAAACCTGTATTACTTTAAAAACGAAATGCCATAGCTGAGTTTTGACATCAGTTTTTAAATGTTGATTGACTGGAGTTGCAGAGGGTTCCTAAATACATCCTATGGATGGGTTCCTGGGAAAAGTCAGCAAGAGAAGCCTCTTAAATCTTTACCTTCTCAGAAAAGGAATCTGGGGCTTTTTGACGTTTACATAAGCATCTGACTAATTTCACCTTAAACACTTTCCCCCCCCCTCTTTTTTTCCCATCAGATTTCCTTTATATGCAAAAGGAGGGGAGAAGCTTCAGTTTGAATATGGAGTTTATCTTCTCAACAAAAATATAGCACAGGTTGGTACACTTGAGATAATTTCTTATTATTTATATCTATTCTCTGCTTGGTGTCAATATGATATGAGTGTGCATGTGCTGTCTTGTGATGCTGCTCTCTGTGGTGCAAACTTGTGAACGAATTAAAAAATCCTTGAAAACATAATTTTACAGCTTTGTGCTTGCGATTTTCTTCTGTGGTGCTTAGTGAGGGACTTGGCAGATAATAAGGAATCTTCTCCTTTTCAAATAGCACATTCTATGAGTCTATAGACAACACGCTGTTTTGAAAACTTATAAGAAAATACAATACATGGAAAATATGAAATACTGCAAATGTGTGACTTGGATTTTAAAAAGTCCTCTAATCAACCTTACTTCCTTGTTTTTAATGTATTTTTTAAAAGCATCCTTTACTCTGAAAAATGCAAGAGACTTTGCAAACTCATATTTGAGATGGCAGTAAAACCTGCAGCTAACACATTTGGTGTGGAATTCAGAGAATGTTCAGAAAGCTGGTCTGAAAGAGGCCTGGCTGTTTCAATTGCTATGTAGTCCTAGGGCAGGTTCAGCTGCTCTTATGCTGTCCCTGGCGATGTTCTGTAAAGAAAAGCATGTGATACAAGTACTGCTTACTTCCAATGCTTGAGTGTCTTAGCCACTAAAGACATCTAATTCCTAACATTGAGTCCAAACCTGTCTTGCTTCTGTTTATATAGTATAATAAACTGATCCATTGAAGTATGTTCCTCTTTGCAAACTTCTGTGCATTGAAAAGCTGCTTTTCAGCACTTCCGTTGTCTCAAATTCTCCATCTAAATCCACATTTTTCTTGAAATGCAATGCCCAAAGCTGGATACAGTGAGCAAATGTTGCTTTCAAAACAGTGAGTAGGATGGGAGAAATGCTTCCCAAGTCTTGTCCTTTTATTTCCATTTCATTGGGTTCTAATAGGTTAGTACTCTTAAAAGCTTAGCAGAGTAAACCTCATGATTCTGTGCAACCAGTAGCCCCAGGTATCTTCTGCACAGCAATGGAACAGTCCATTCTGAATTTGTGCAGGTGACTTGTTTAATTCACATTTTACATGCTGTACCTTTAATGTATTCTTAAAGATGAACTTTTTTGTTCTTAATCATATTTCTGCTTTGGTGACATAACACCAGAGATTGAGAACTCAGTCTCAGCTTTATGCTGGCTACATCTGAGCCTATGACCTATCTGGATTTAATCCTAATTAAAATATTGGATAGAACTGGGGTTCTGTCATTCCAGGTGGAATCCCATTTTGCTAGCACTTCAGTTGTAGCCATGAACCATTCTGTATTGCACCCAAAGAGTATTTTCTCTGTATTCACTCATACTTCATCAATATCCCGTGGCCCCAGCATGCTTGTGAGCATATTATACCAGAAAATGCCAAGAGATTTAAATTCCAACAGAAATATAACATTTCTGCTTCTAACCTGTTTGAAATTACATTAGTCTTACATTTTATTCTTGAAAAATCTCACCTTTTTATGCTTAGTTTCTTCTAGCTTTGTTTGTTTTTCCTGTTTTCACTTCCATTACTTTATTGCCATTCCTTATCCCAAATTGAAGTAAAGGTTCTGAGTCTTTGTGTTGTTTGTTTTTTAAGCTTGGATTGCATTTACTATTTTCCAGACTTGCCCATGCTTAGTGTATTTTGGACAATAACCTCTGAAATTACTTAAAGGCTAAAATATCTTAGACAAAGTTAATCAAGTCCAACTAATCTTGGAAATTCGCTTAGCCAGGCTACTGATGTGTCTTAGACTGTACCTCCTTGTTGGTGGTATTAGTAATGGCAGCCAGCTGTTAACCTCCAGAGGGAAGATTAGTGTGAAAAAGGGATTAGTCTTTCCCTCAAATGCTTTGATAGATCTCTCTCTCTTCATTACTATCAAATCAATGCTTTCCCTAATCTCTGCTTCCTAGTTCATTCTGCTTACACTAGTTCATTCTGTAACTTGTGAGTTGTGATGCTGCTTGTTTTGCCTTTCAGCCTTTCCTGGTTTTTACCTTATTCTGGAGTTTGCCATTCAGTTACGTTATTCATTCAGCAAACGAGAAGCCTTGTTGTTTTTCATTGAAATGCTGAATTCTTCATTGAGCCCAGGATTATTGTCTTTCCTGTTCCTTTAGTTTTGGTTACTTGACACTTGTGCCTGTAGTATTTTTTTTGTTGGAACTGTCACCACTTCACTTGTTTTGCTGTTTATCTCTTTGACTTGTCACCTCTGAGTTGTTACCACTCTTGGACCTACTGAAACCTCTCATTCTGATTTTCTTGTCCTCTTTCTGAAGGACTCTGGGTGGTTGAACACACGGTCACTCACCCATGTTGTCTTCCAATTCCTTGCAGTTGGCTTCTGAAATCACTGGCATGTGTTTAAACTTAGAAAAGCAAATGAACAATTTAAGTATTTAGTGGTATAAAAAGGTTTCCAGCTCTGCTTGGGGTCATTGGTGCTGGTGCAAGCTAATCAGAGGCCAAACTTCAAAGTGGAAAGTATAACACTAGTGGTTCACATGTTAATGCTTGAGATTGTATGCTGTTGGATATAAAACATAATAAAAGTAAATCGGAATTTCTGGGGGTGCTTCTACTACTTATTTAATCATGAAAGTGTTACTGATGTCCACATAAACTGCTGTAGTCACCTTTGTTTTGATGTTCTTGGTCAAATATTGCTGCTTTTTATAGTTCTGCCAAGGGGAAATTCCATTGTGAAAGCAGAGCAGGTACATAAGGTGCAGAAATGCTTCACAAAACCTCTGTGCTCTGGGGCTGACTTGACCTAAAACTCCAAGATTGTCTGAATCCTTTGTGTGTTCCTTGGGATGCTGAAACTGTTGCATTTACATGGCTTTTAGCAGACCTTATGGCTGCTTTCAGAGTAGTATCCAGATATGCTTAGTTCTTGTGAATGGGTGAAAAATTAGGTTTGGATGGAGAACGAGCCAGCTGCCTCTCTCTTAACTCCAGACTATCACCCAAAGGTGTTGGCCTTTATTCAGAGAACCAGTCCTCTTTTTCAGGAATAAATGTAAATCACTTGCTTAATTCCCTCTGTGTGCTGTGGGAAGGTTGGGGGTGCCTGGGAAGAATAGTGGTGACTTCACTGGAGCATGAAAACAAGAGCCTGGGTCTCTGTCACCTCACTTGAATCATTCATGCAAGTTTTGAACACTGTGACAAAGAGGCTGGAAAAACTCTATCAACTTAAAGAAATATTTTGAAATTATTTGTATAAGCTTCCCTGGTTTCACAGATTTTTTAATATATATTTTTTTTTCCTTTTACAATTACTTAGAACTGTGGCAGCAAGGAGAAATGTGAGTGTGGAAGAAGTGAGATGGGGTTGATATTAAATAAAATTACTGACATAAGAACTCTTCTAGCGATAAAGTGGTACTGTTTAGTAAAACAGCAGGATAATAACACTGGAAACCACATCTTGCACTCAGGAGAATTCAGCTGGAATTAGAAGCAGCTTAGTGCTGGCTTGGTAGAGTATTTTTTGGAGAAACTTGCTTTGCTGTTACATTCCAAAGTTGAAACAATGTGTTAATTCTAAGAGTTCTAATAACTTCCATCTGTATGTGAGCACAAATTGTTTCAATACTCATATTTTCTGTTTGTAAAATTTAATCCCTCACAAAGTTCACAGAGGAGCTTTTTGACTTGGATAACATTATCTAAGGCCGTAAATTGCCAGTTAAGATTTCACTAGCACTCTCACTAGTACAGCAATGCAGGGTTTTTTTCAAAGAGAAATTAGTCACATATATCTAATAATACCTACCAAAAATTCACTATCATTGTCAAAAGTGAAGTATGATAGTTGCTAAAAATGGGAGTGAATTGCACAGCTCTCCAAAGCATTAGACAGTGGGAGAGCATTCAGCAAGTGCTAGTCCCATAAACTCTGTAGCTCCTAAGTTAGGGGTGTGTATGAAGTATCTGAGGAAGCTGAGGCTTTAGTAAGAGAAAGCAGTGAACTCTTGTCCTGGTGTTCACAGTGGAGTAATTGAGATTACACCATGAAAACCTCCTGTTATGGTGAATGAACACTGCGAAATCCCTGAAGTGTGGTGAGGTTTTTTGAGGGTCATAAGTGAACACAAAACAGGGTCAAAATGGCATCTCTGAGTTCTCTTTGTTCTGAACATACAGTGTGGGTGGCATTCAGTTCTGCTGGGGCATAGACCTGGTGGGCTTTGTGGAACTGAGCTCTCATAAGTGCTTGAACAGTGGCCTTGCTGCTCTTGGGTTTTTTTCATCTCAATTATTTAATTAATATTTTTTTAACTTTGAAGTAGGGGATATTGAAAGTACAGTGGCTTTGAATTTTGAGTTGCAGGCCTGCAGAAAGAAAGCATCTTTATTGCTGCTTTGCTGGCTGCTTTGCTGTCTCTTTCCTTCATTCCCAGAGCCTTTATTGCTTTGGCCTGACTTCATTGTAAGTTCTTCTTTACATATGATGAGTTGATCTTAATTTAGTGAACATCCTCCTTGAGATGAGCAAGTCCCTAATGAGCACACACAATGTTACTGTGGGAGAACAACTCACCCAAAATTCTATACCCAGAAAGATGAGGGTGTGAGGCCCTGGCACAGGTTGCCCACAGAAGCTGTGGCTGCCCCATCTCTGGAGTTGTCAAAGACCAGGTTGGATGGGGCTTGGAGCAGCCTGGTCTAGTGGAAGGTGTCCTTACCCATGGCAGGGGCTTGGAATGAGATGGGCTTGAAGGTCCCTTCCAACCCAAACAATTCTGTGATTCTACATTAAATAATTTCTGTCCTGTATTGATCATTATGTCTAATGCATGCATTTATGATGTGTAGCCATTGAGGAGAGCATGTCCATCTTGTTCATCTAAGTTCCAGTTTCTTTAGGTGTTCAAAAGATTGTCTGTTGCATGATACTTGACAGGCATTATTCCTTGTCCAGTTTCAAGATTGCCTGTAGAGGACATAATTTCAATAGAGCTGTAAAGCTGGTTTCTTTAGGTACCAGTAAGAAGGGAATTTACTGAAGCTGTTTTCTTACACGGGGCAGTCAAGTTATTTACACTCTTAAGTGTCAAATGTTTTGCTATTTCAGTCAGCCATTGAAGGACATCAAATTAATTTGCCTCTTGACCTTCTGGATTTCGTGTTGTAAGTCTTGTCTCAGCTTTACCACAGAACCAGAGGGCAGCTGTATGACTGTTGTGAGACCCCTTTTATTCTTCTGCTGTGATCTTGGTCAATGTCTCAATCTGGCTTTATAGCACATGGCCTCAGCAATGGTGGTGTTCTGTCCTTGTCTAAATTACTGGCTCTTGAAAAGTAGACTTGCAAAACCAGGTATCAAATAATTTGGACCGTTTTACAACTCTTTGTTTTCCTACAGCCAACCCAAGGAGTGAATGTGTCTAGTCTTACCTCAGTTCATAGAATCATACAACAATTTGAGTTGGAAGGTAACTTGAAGACTTACCTTGTTCCCTAGACCAACACCTTCCCTACACAAGCCCTAGACCAGGTTGCTCCAAGCCCTTTCCAACCTGGCCTTGATCACTTCCAGGGATGGGGCAGCCCCAGCTTCTCTGGGCACCCTGTGCCAGGGCCTCACCACCTTCTGAGCAAAGAATTTCTTTCTTGTATCTAATCTAAATCTGCCCTCTTTTAGTTTAAATCTCTTCCCCCTTTCCTATCCCTGTCTGCCCATGTAAAAAGTTCATCACTGGTGTTTGTTAGCGGGGTCTCTGCATATGGCGTCAAACAGAGCATCACCTTACGGGCATCACTTCCAGGTGTAGTGAAACCTGTGGAATTTGTTACACTGTATGAGCTAAGGTTATTTTTCTTCTGTTCAGCCTGAATGCCATGCTCAGGATCGTTTCACAGGAAGGCTTGTTTTCTTATCCTCATTTGTTTTGTCAGACTGCTATTGAGTTGTGTTAGACTGATACTCCTATTTGCATTGGCATGACTTGCTCAGCCCTGGCCAAAGAATAGCTCTGCTTTCATATGACAGTCATTAGCAACACATGAACTTTGCTATTTGATATGAAAAAAAAATCACTCTTTGTCAGCTCCCCCAAGGTTCTTTTTCTCATCAATAGAGTACAGATCCAAGGAAGTCAGTGATGTGTCGCCCTTCTCTTGTGTGTCCATGGCCACTGTGTCCACATGGTGGCAGGTGGCATTTATGTGCTTTATGTAATCTGCTTGAGAAGCTGAGCAGCCAATGCTGCTTTCCTGGGAATGCTGCTTTGTGGGCGAATTGCTTGTCTAATGCCCAAAGTAAGTAATATTCACAGAAGCATAGGAGAAAAGCAAAATACTTGTTATATTGTAGGTGTAGTTAAAAGTGCCGCCTTCCTAATACCTGCATGGAATTAAAGTTGAATGCTTATGTACTAGTGCCATATGTAAGAGACTGAACTGAAACTCAGATGTTGAACATGAAATGAGGCAAGAGGTTCAGTTACTGGCTCTGTTAGACTATCAAACATGAGAGAAAATCAGCTCAATAATAGAAACTAATAAACTTTTCCATGGGAAGTTGAACAGCAGAAATGTTAGGTCTAGAAATTTGTTTTGGCAATAAACACTAAGGAGCAGAAATGTCTTTAAGAATTCTGTGGGTAGTGGTGTATATGCAGTGGTTATGGCCCTTTGAGTGTAGGATACTGTGGCTTGCACACTACATCTTTTATGAGGCTCCTAAACTAAGATCATAAAACATACAGTTCAGAAAGAATGCACTGTCTGAATCCAAGGCCAATTCAGCTACATACGGAAAAGTGTTCTGAAAGAACACAGGTTGAAGCCAGAGTATAGTCCTTGTCTTGTGAAGTGCCAAGCTTTCCTTTTAATGTTAAGAGGAAGGGACTGCACCTGAAAAACCACAAAGTACCTTCTCCAGCTGTGTAGAGCCAAAAGCTCTTAGGAGAGGTTTCATTCCTGAAACTTTCCTTGGGTAACAGTGAGCTGATACTTAGCCGATTATTTGGAATTGGGGAATTTCTATATGTCTTTTGCAAACTTTTTGGAAAGGCTTTCTTTTTTCCTTTCCTATCACCCATGCCAAGACAAAATAGGTTAAAATGAGACTGGATTAGCTGTAACTCAAGTCTTGGCTTTCATTCAGCTGAAAGCCTGCCTATCCTTGTCCATAGGCAAAGGCCAATACTGACTTGCTCTGTGGAGGAGCAGATGTTGGCTGTTCAACCCATACAGATCCTGGCACCTGCAGCCTAAGCCCAGGCGGTGGTGGAGGCTCCTGCAGCTGTGGGATGACCAGTGTGGTTGGGTGGCTGGATACATGAAGTACTTCTAATGTATGGACAGGCTGGGAGAGCTTGGGTTTTTCAGGAGAAGAGATGGCTTTAGGAAGACCTCAGAGCCCCTTCCAGTGCCTGAAAGGGCTCTAAGACAGTTGAAGAGGGACTTTAAAGAAGAGCCTGGAGTGACAGGACGAGGGAGAACAGTTTCCCACTGCCAGAGGGCAGAGTTAGATGGATTACTGGGCAGAAATTCTTGTCTGTGAGAGTAGTGAGGCCCTGGCACAGGCTGCCCACAGAAGCTGGGGCTGCCCCACCCCTGGCTGAACAGGTCTTGGAGCAGTCTGGTCTAGTTGAAGGTATCTAGGCCCATGGCAAGGGGATTAGAAGTAGATGAGCTTAAAAGTCCTCTCTAACCCAAACTCTTCCGGGTTTCTGTGAATAGGAGAGGTGGCATCTCCAACTGTGCTTCGAGTCAATCCTCCAAAATAATTTTGGGGGACCAGCCTTGCAGGTATATACTGTGTGTTACATAGCTTTTGTACTGTGTAGATGTTGTCGTCTCTGTGCATTAGCTCTTGAGACTGCAAAGTTTCCTAAAAAAATGAGTATGTTTTTTAAATAGAACCAAAATTGAGTAATCAAAAGGCAAATGGATTCCTGATATAGTTAATTTGTATAGTTAATCTGACATAAACACATCGTGTCTGCCAACTTCAGCTGCTTTGTAGTGTATATAAGTTCTATGTTATAAAGCTAAAAGAGATAGGGAAGTGGGAAGTCTTACCAAGCCCTGGCACAGTATGGGGAAAAGCTGCAGTGTGCAGTTTTTCTTAACAAGTAGGGTGTGTGCACTGGAGACAAAGTTGGACATTCAAATATAAAGTGTTCACATCTGTGGAATTCCAGGTCGTGCTTTGTAAGCCTGTTTCTTCCTTCAGAGCCTTTTCTCTTTCTGCTTTCTACCCATTTCCTAATGGGTAAAATAAATTATGGTGAAATGCATCTCATTTCTTGAAACGTCGCTTGCTTTAATGCATAAAAATTCTTATTATCTTTTATTTGCAAGCAAGTGACAAGTTGTGACTTGAGGGGTTTAGATTTTTTTTTCCTGAGCCTCCATTATTTTCACTTCTCCCCCCACATTCTTTGTTCTTCTGTTATATAGTTTAATATGTATGTTTTGTCCTCCTTGGGTCAGGATTTGTCTCATAAGATTTGGCACATCAGGGCCCAAAACGTATTTTGAAAGCTTTTGGTAAGTCAGCTACTTAATCATCCATAAATGCCTTTCAGATTTTTTTATATACCATAGTTGAAGTTTAGAGCAAATTGTTCTCCAACAAATGGTGTAAAAAGTGTCTGATATGTATGGACTCATTCACTTTTAGGTCAGTCCAGAATGTTTGGAAATCCAGAACTTTAAAGCATTTTGTTTTTCAAGAGAGTGGAAATACTGAAGGACTAAAGGGGTTATTGCATCTCTCTTTGCTGGCCTTGTGTGTAACTCCTGTGAATATTTGTGAAGTTAATATTGTGAAATTAAGAAAAAAAACAAGCTCTGCTTCAATTTAGCATGTATAAGATGATGTTTTTAGGAAGACCAGTGCTGAACTGTCCTTGGTTCAGTGCTTTCTGACCTCAGCTTTTAAGCTCAAATATCATCCATCATATGGATGGACAGTGGCTGGACAGTGCCCAGGCAGAAAGGGGACCTGGGGGTTCTGCTGACAGCACCTGAATATGAGCTAGCAGTGTGCCCTGGTGGCCAAAAACACCAAGGGCATCCTGACCTGTATCAGGAATGGTGTGGCCAGCAGGAGCAGGGAGGTCATTCTCCCCCTNGGTTGGACTCAATGATCTTGGAGGTCTGTTCCAACCTAGACATTCTCTAGGTGTGTGATATGGGAAACCATTTCCTGTGTTGGTGTGTGTTAGTGCCAAGTGGAGTTCACGGAATGCTGGTGTTACCCTGATTAGGGAGCAAGTCTTTCACAGGTTTAACTCAACTGAGAGGGCTTCCCANTTTTTTTTTCCTGAGCCTCCATTATTTTCACTTCTCCCCCCACATTCTTTGTTCTTCTGTTATATAGTTTAATATGTATGTTTTGTCCTCCTTGGATCAGGATTTGTCTCATAGTTCTGTGCATAAGATTTGGCACATCAGGGCACAAAACCTATTTTGAAAGCTTTTGGTATNCGTGGCTGGGAGCAGAGAATCCCCAAATTCTTGTTCCATTTAAGCTCAGTATAATGGGCTGAATCACTTGCTCTTTAAGGAGAGTTTTCTTGAAGCAAAAACCTTCCCACCTGAAAGAGCAGGGTTCACAAACCTGGATGAATGAACAGCCAGAAGCTCAGTTTCACCCATTTTAAAACAAGGCCTTTCCTGACACAACATGAAAGAGCAAATAGCTGAAAGATTTTTTTGTTCACAACATCTAATGGAGCTCATTGTTTGCCCACTGAAATAATTCTGTGGGTTCCTTTCCTGCAACATCTTAAGGTATGGGTTAGAGCTGGACTGACGTAATATGGGAAAGTTGCCTGGTTTTGGAGTGGATTTATTAAAATATGAAAGTAACAGATAAGTGGAGGAGGAGTGTGTAGCGCTCTAGCCCTAACCATATATTTCTCTGGTTTCCATCCAGGACAAGGTTGGGAGAGTTCTTTGTACATACTTGTGTATTCCCTGAGACTATTGCCCTTCTGGTATACATAGGTTGATACAGAGGTAAAAAGCAAACTTCAGGTGTGCAGAATTACATTTTGGGAGCTAAACACACAGAGAAAATGTCACATTTAAGATGAAGGCACAAAATGTTACTTACCTTTCTCCTTTTGACTTTGACATTTGACCTCTTGTTCTGTGCCTGATGTAATGATTTTTAATACAAAAGTTCAGGATGAATGAAGTCATAGGAAATAAGTGTGCCCATTTCCTATAATCCAGTAAACATCAATTAGTGATACTGATCCCTTTTAGGAAGCTCTGACCTGAACTTGTAAAGGTTATGTGCTCCATAGTTTCATCTTATCAAGCTATAAATGCAGCAAGGCTGCAGTAAACATGGTTTTAGTTATTTGAGTGCTTCACTGGGGAGTGGGGGAAGCTTTTTGGAAGCTAGTAACTGCTCTGTCTTCTAAATTGCCTTTAAAAATGTTCTTTTATGAAACAGTCATGGCATATGAGGTGTACCTTTATGGGCATGGGGGCCCATATATGTTGGTTTTTATAACATGCCCAGTAACTGTTACATTTTACAGGATTCTTTACTTACATGAGTGGCCATTTCTCCCTGTCTTTGATAATGTTTCCCCTTACAGGGACACCAGACTGAAACCATGAAGGCTAATGTTTGAGACCTCTCTGGAGGGGTGTTGTGTTTACTCTCAAAAAGGGTTTCATAAGTATCAGTGAGAGAGTTCTTGAGGAAACGTGTCTTTTTGGCTCAACTAAATGTTTAGTTCTACAGTGTGGTCTGCATTTACTCAAACACATACTCCTATTTCCTTATTTTCTTGAGGTCTATCTGCAATAAACACTACTGCTGTGAAACCAAAATCCAGTATTAAATATTGCTGCAGTTTTAAAAATTAGAAGAAAACTGCTTAATAAATGTTCGGCAGAATAGTACAAGTAGTATTGAGTACATTTAGAATTGAGGTGGCTGCTATCTTTGAATAAAGACCAGACTTATTTTGGTGAATGTGAGAGGAAAAAGCAGCTTAATACATGTAACTCTAGGACATATCAAAGAAGGTGAAAGGGAATTACGTCTGTTATCATATGAGAATATAGTTTCCCTGATCACTTCTGAATCATTCCTGTATGTAGATTTCATGCATGAATTTCCCCTGCCTTTCAGATGGAACTGAATTAAAATTCTCCAGGCTGAGAGGAGAGGAAAGGAGACAGGCTGTTCTTGGGGCAGGAAGAACCAGTGGTGAGAAAAAGTTTCTGTCTCAATGTGATGCAGTTTGTGAGAACTGAATCAGCCAGAGCTCTGTGAAGACATTTTGCTCTAATAGAGAGATGAACGTTTCTGAACTGTACCAGTGAGTGTCGTGGTCCAGGGACTGTTTAACATCTCCAATGTTAGTTATCACTGTTACAGGTCAAAGTGAGAGAGTGAGGGGCCCTCAACATCAGAAGGAGGTGGACCTGTTAGAGTGAGTCCAGTGGAGGCCGTGGAGATGCTCTGAGGGCTGGGGTGCCTTTGCTCTGGAGACACCCTAGGAAAGCCAGGGGTCAGCCTGGAGAAGAGAATGCTCCAGGGGGACTGTAAAGCCCCTTCCATTGCCTAAAGGGATTCCAAGAGATCAGGAAAGGGACTGGAAGGACGGGACAAGGGGGAATGGCTTCCCACTGCCAGAGGACAGGGTTTCATGGAATGTTAGGCAGAAATTCTTGTCTGTGAGAGTGGTGAGGCCCTGGCACAGGTTGCGCACAGAAGCTGGGGCTGCCACACACTTGGAAGTGTTCAAGGCCAAGCTGCACAGGTCTTGGAGCAGTCTGGTCTAGTGGAAGATATCTAGGCCCATGGCAAGGGGGTTAGAACTGGATGAGCTTAAAAGTCCTTTCTAATCCTTTCCATCCCATTCTAGGATTTTGTGATAACAGGAAACCATCTTACTGATATCAGTGTCTCCCTTGTAAATGTGGGACGAATCAGGTTAGTTCAGACCAAGCGTGCTTTAAAAATAACTGATTGTAAGTATCCTTCAAAGGTACAGCATAAAATGCAGTTTTCTCCTCTTACTGTTTTAATCACTGTTTGTGTGCCTTACTTGCTATTGCTAAATCAAAATTGGGGTGGGAGTCTGTTAGGATGGTTTTAGTGAAGGCTTTAGGCATGCTGGGTCATCTTGAGGAACTTGAAGCGTATGCTCAATGGGTTAATGAAGGACGTGAATCTTCAAGGATGTGGATATAACTTGTTTTGCCTTCTTGTTAATTTAATACTCTTGAAGGAGTTGCAAAGTAAACATCTGCTTTTCAGGTGTGACTCTGGGAGATGGACACAGGCATATGAAGATAAATCATAGTATCTGTTGAAATAGCTGTTGTATTTGAGCACTTCCTCTTGCTTGGATGAGGGCTGTCACTGCTGTGGCAGTCCTCTATTTACTCCTTCTGAAAGCAAGATAGAGGACTTCAAGCCTTCAAGACTTGTCATAATCACAGTCATTATTTTTCTTGTTTTGGCTCCCACTTCCCCTAGAATCTTAAAAAAGGTTTAAAAAACAAACATTTTTTTGTTATGTTTACTTCCAAACTGTAATTGATGCTTACTGAGTTTTTTCAAGTATGAAAAACAGAAATGATTTTTAGATGCTTCGTTTGGAGGCCCATTATCTAAAGAGCTATTGATACAACATGTTTCACTAATGTTGTAACTTAAGGGTTTTTCAGTAAACCCACATAGGTGTTCAGAGCTAGAAAACTAGCCAGATTCAATAAAACAAGGCAAGAAACATGTGAAGAGTTCAGTAATCTAAAATTTTATAATTGCCCCCAAGAGGTATAAACACATACAACTGTTTATATAGCAGCAGGCATTATTTCACTGATCCCCCATAGTTGTTTATATAGCAACAGGCATTATAACAACAGTTCCCGTTTTCATTAGTGCAGTGGTTAGTCACCTGAATCCCTGCCAGTGCTCCGTCATACTCTGAAAAGTCACCTAGGATCTTGTAAAACAATTCACTATGTCATTTTATTAAAACTTCTAGAACTTAATATTTCTGTCCCAGTGTTTGACATTCTCTGAAAACCTTATGCAAATGCTTGGCTTGTGACCAGCTCTGCAAATTTGATTGAAACAGTACTTTTGTTTCTATTTTTCTCTATAGGTTTTCACATTTGTGGAGCAGATGTTCTTTTGAAATTCTTGATGCTATCAAGAGAACCTCCTCATATAGCTGAAAATGATTCAAAATTGCTTTTGACCGCCTTAATATTGCAAGACCTTTGCATAGTGTAATAGTGTGCTGAGTCCACCTATTGTGTAGGTACAGGTGCTGCTTACAATATCAAGAACCAGTTGCCTGCAGTGGGGATGAAGGGAAGTCCAAAATACAGCAGATTTTTGCATAGACTTGAATATTATGCACAATATGTACTAAAGTCGCTGCTATTTTGAACTTTAATAACATATTCTGGCTGTTAGATTGTTTCCACATAGCTTAGAACAAGATAAATGTGGCTGGGGAAACAATGTGAGAAATTATGAACAGATGACTTTAGAATTGGAGTAATTCTGCACTTCCCCCCGAAAAAGAGATATTTGAATCCAGGTACTCTATGGTTTCTGGCTGGAAGTAAATGTATATGCTTGTATACCAATAGTTATTAAATACTGCTGCAGGAATTAGGATAGGAAATGGACTGTTGTTCTTTGCACTTAAGTGCGGGGTATCATTATTTTTCTTAAGAGCAGGCCCAGGATGCCAAACCCCCTAATTTTGGTCTTGGGTGCAACCTGCAATTACCCAGAAATAGGTAACTAAATGGTTTCTTTCTAAGCCAACTTCAGTAGTCCTAGTACTTCTTATGGACTTCATCAGAAAGTAACTGAACTTTTGCAGGTTTGTATTTTAGTTGGTTAACAAACAGTGTATCTCTACTGGTAGATTTGATGAATGAACATTTTGCTCTGGATTTACCTTTAGGAAGGCAGTAAGCTTTTCTGTTGTCTAAGATGATTTTAGGTCATGATTTTTAAGTCTATCATTCCAGTTGATGAAATAAATCCTTGGAAGCTGTTTGGTTGGCAGTAGAGATGATCAGATTGGAGCTGGTTCACTGCTGGGGACAGACACCTTCCAATATAAGTTCACACCATTGCAGAGAAGGAAATATAGGAAGAAACTGGAGGAGCTGAATATTATCTTTTTCATCTTAAAGAGTATAAAATAATTATGCCTAATTTGTTACAATTTAACTTCAGTTTGTTGTGCCTCACCTACAGCTAATGCTGTGGTTTTGTTAGTATTAGTCTTTTAAAGAAATTCAGTCTTTAAACACTTTCTTAGAAAGCTAATACAAGTTTTTTAAGAATAAATCTACCTTTTTCTCTGAGAACAACTGTTCTAAATGCAGCTGATTTAAACATTTATAGTTTTCTGTGATGTTGGAATATATAGGTATAATAGAAAATACCCAGTGGTATGATTTGCTGGCCTTCTGTAGAGAAGTTGGCCTTAAAGTGATTGTATTATCCTATTTATTCAGATTTCTCCATACAGATAATTCTTTTAGTTCTTCTGCCTTGAACTGTTCATAAAATATGATACATCTCATCTCCTGTATCTTGTTTCTGTGGAGTGTTACTAGAAACTAATAAGAGAGCAGCACTTGGGAAAACAAAGCTGTGCATAGGAGGTAAATATTGGTATGGAAATCAGAATTAATATTTTATCACTGGAATATCATTAATGATCTACTCAAAGACCTGTGGAGAATACATGGTCTTCTTTGTAAACACAAATGTTGGACATCTCTTTGCTCCAGTTAAAACAGACACGCTTTCTTTGGATAGCTGGGCCTGTAATATCCTGAAGAAACAGTGTAATCTTCAAAATCTTAAATAAAATGCTGCTTTTGAAACTTATTGAAAACTTAGTGTGGAGATAGGTGTCTTTTAATAGCAACAATTGAAATTTACACTTTCTTAGGAGAATCATGACAGCACATGGTTACCTCTGTCTGCTCTTGTTTTCCTGCCCTCTTAATTCTCATGAGCAAAGCAGCTTCTCCCTGCATTTCTCTCTTCTTACAATTGATGTTAAAAAGTACTTGTGTGAGTCCTACCGTAACAGGTCACAGGGAATCATAGAATGGTTTGGACTGGAACATACCTTAAAGATAATCCAATCCCACCCCTCTGCCATGGGCAGGGAAACCTCCTCTAGATAAGTTGCTCCAAGCCCCATCCAACCTGGCCTTGGGGCCCCATCCTTCCAAACCTGGGGCAGCTCCAGCTGCTCTGGGCAACCTGTGCCAGGGCCTCACCACTCTCAAAGCCAAGAGTTTCTTCCTGATATTCCATCTGACTCTGTCCTCTGTTAGTTTGAAGCCACTGTCCTGTCATTTCAGGCCCTTGTCCAAAGTCCCTCTCCGGTTCTTGGAGCCCCTTTAGCACTGGAAGGGGCTCTGATGTCTCCCTAAAGCCTTCTGTTTCCCAGGCTGAAACACCCCTTGCTCTCCCAGCCTGCCTTCAGAGCAGAGGAGCTCCAGTAATTCTTAGTGCATCTCCATGGTGTCCTCTGGATTCAGTCCTTGTGACTGTTGTTCAGTGCCTTACGGTTTATTGGATAAGGTGGAGTAACTAGCCCTGCATGTGTGGTGTTGGATTTTAAAAAATTAAACTTAAGAGAAGGTGTATGAGAAATGCTTTATGGATTGGGGAAAAAAACCCAGTCCTTACTAATATATATTTTTTTTCACATTGTCAGAGGTTGAGGAGAGGAGGAAGAGGAGTTCTGATCTTTTAAGTAAAAAACATTGGTTTTAAGCTCCCTCCATCTCCATGTTCCCATTTGCTTGGTGTTGTGCCTGTAGTGGCCTGCATCGTGCAGCAAAGCAGAGATTTTTTTGTCAGGATATGTGAGACTACTACAGAATTATGTGAAGTAGGAGTTAACCTTTGCTGCATTAATGGAGTGATAATTTTGGATCCACACTAAAACCCAATTCATCAGCTGATTTTTGTATGTTTTTTTCTGTCCCTAGAAGGCAGATGAGTGTTTCAGCAGTTTCTGGGTTTGTAAATACATCAGCAACAGCTTGTATTAATGCAGACACAAAGCAGTATTGCTTTGCTTTTAATCTGTTACAAAGCCAAAATAGTATGCAGTTTATGAAGTTAAATAATAACTTTTCCTCAAGGTTTCATGAAACTTGCATTCTAACATTACCTAATATGCATCTCTACTGTTGGAAATATGAAAAGGTCTTTTAGTAGAAGCAGTGGTTTTCCTCATGTTTGGATACTGGGGTCTCTCATGCATTCTTCTGATCTTGGCTGTTGGAAAGATCCTTTAATCCACTTTATTTTCGTGTTCTGAAATCTTAAAATGTAAGAATTACTTACACAAAAAGGGGTATTCCATGAACTTTTCGTTGTTGGAAGAAGAACAAACGTGAAGTTTTTGAGGTTGGTGGGTTTTTTCTTCTTTATTTCTTTTGCTCCAGGCTAGTTCTCCGGTTAACCAAATCCACTGTAATCCCATCAGGAGAATATGGTGATGGTTTTGTAATTTATATTGTATGGTTGTCTTAAGCCAGGTTCTGTCATTGTAGCAAAAAATATGAACCCAAGCCCACCATATGATTTGGCTTTGTCCATATGGAAATAATAAACTGTAATAAATAGCCAGCTATTGTACAATGTAGTACTGAGGGTGGTTTTCTTCCAAAGTAATTTTTCTTTTTGAAAGTCAGACAAGCATAAAAATCATTCCCAATTTAAGGAATCTTTTTCTCTGAAAAAGTGATTGTTTGGGAGAAGTCAAAAATTTTTGAAACTTAAGATACTTCCCTGCGTCTTACTGTCAGGAATTATGGAAACAGGTGTGTGATTCTAAACAAAAGAAATTTAACTTTGAGTGGAACTGTTCCATGTTTCATCAAGTAGCTCTATCAGCACTGAATTTGTGGAGCTGCTGTGTGTGCCTGTATTGGAGTCCAGCAGAGACTTCTAGAGCATGTTAACATATGCTGAGAACTGCTTATTTAATTGGTAGTGCATCATTCCAGTAGCCTTAGAGATACTGGAATGTAACGTGTTGGGGTTTTTTTCATATTTAACCACACAAGGGATAAATTTCTCTGCAAAGTTTCCCTAAAATGTTGAGATTCAAACTTGAAAGACATGGAAGGGAAGAAGTCTGTGCTGTTTCCTTCAGAGGTTTTTTTGATTTGGTGGCTTGTTAAACATGGAGTTTATAATTCTCAGCAGTGACAGTTGTGTCATGTGGATGACATAAGAACAACTTATAGGAGTCAATATTCAGGTTAAAGTATGTCAGTGTTTAGAGCCTTTCCCTTTGCTAAGTAGCATCTGATTTGAGTGCTGTATTTAATTATTACACTAATAACAGGAGTTTAAATGCTGATATAAGATGTGTAAGGAATACAGATACTGATCAGTTGTGTGAAAATATATATTTTTACTCATTGATGTTTCTATAAGAATTCCATTACTGATTCCAGGATACACTGATACACTCAGACTGACACGTACACACAAATAAATATTTGGAATTCATGAATATAGAACATTGTGATGGAGTGTGGTCTCTTCCCATAATGGCCATGTATTTATTAAGCTGTGAGCCTGTTCTTCTGTTGCAGATAGTAAATGGAGAAAGTGTAAGGAAGTTTAAGAGTCAGGTTGATGGTTATTTTGTCCCTGTTCTTGGATGGGTTTCCTAATACAAGTAGTAAATGGAACATTTTCTTAAGGGGAATAAATATCTTGGAACTGCAGGATAATAATCCTAAACTTCCTAAAAACCTAGTAACTTAACTGACCATGATATTATATTCATTGGGATTTGGAAAGCTGTGCTAATTTTAGGATTTTTTTTCCTGTTTTTGTAGCTTAGATACCAGCATGGGCTGAGTACTCCAGATCTAAGGCAAACTCTTCCTAACCTGAAAAACTTCATGGAGCTTGGGCTAATGGTTAGGTGGTAAGTATTTAATTTTTGTAATTTAAAAGAAAGAGGTGGGTGCTACAAAAAAATTTGAAGGCAAGGATTTGTCTCAGCTCCTCTTCACAAGCTGAGCTTGCTTGGTGAGATACGACTTTCCCAAAATGCAGACCCTGTAACTGTCCACAACATTCTACTGTTTTCTTATGCTCTTGCAAGTTCTTCCATATGATGGACCCACAACCCTTCTCAGAGGTTGATGTAGCAAGGAAATTCTGTTTAAAAACAATGTTCTTCACTAGAGGAAGGTGAATTAATTATTGTCTTAAGGCTGTATTTAATGTTTGGTAGCAGGTGCACCTTCTGTATCAAACTGCTTAAGCAGAGCAGGTCAGCCTGGGCAGTCTCTGATTCTAATTCAAATGAGCTGCATAGGAATATGAATGATAAGCAACACAGCCTCTCTGTAGTATAATTGCTGCTAATGAAAATAGCTGTTGCATGTTCAGCATTGTTGCTAAATGAGAAGCTACATCAATAAATAACTGAAGGTTGTAACATCTTCCAGGGAAATCTGTTGTACTTCTGAATCACTCAGCAGGATTTAGACTCATCTTTCATTGTCTGCAGAAAATCAACTCAGACAGGTTTTTATGTTTTANGTAGCTTAGATACCAGCATGGGCTGAGTACTCCAGATCTAAGGCAAACTCTTCCTAACCTGAAAAACTTCATGGAGCTTGGGCTAATGGTTAGGTGGTAAGTATTTAATTTTTGTAATTTAAAAGAAAGAGGTGGGTGCTACAAAAAAATTTGAAGGCAAGGATTTGTCTCAGCTCCTCTTCACAAGCTGAGCTTGCTTGGTGAGATACGACTTTCCCAAAATGCAGACCCTGTAACTGTCCACAACATTCTACTGTTTTCTTATGCTCTTGCAAGTTCTTCCATATGATGGACCCACAACCCTTCTCAGAGGTTGATGTAGCAAGGAAATTCTGTTTAAAAACAATGTTCTTCACTAGAGGAAGGTGAATTAATTATTGTCTTAAGGCTGTATTTAATGTTTGGTAGCAGGTGCACCTTCCGTATGAAACTGCTTAAGCAGAACAGGTCAGCCTGGGCAGTCCCTGTAATTCAAGTGAGCTGCATAGGAATATGAATTATAAGCAACACAGCCTCTCTGTAGTATAATTGCTGCTAATGAAAATAGCTGTTGCATGTTCAGCATTGTTGCTAAATGAGAAGCTACATTAATAAATAACTGAAGGTTGTAATATATTCCAGGGAAATCCCGTGTAATTCTCTTCTGATTCACTCTGGAGGATTCAGACTCATCTTTCACTGTCTGCAGAAAATCAGATCAGACAGGTTTTTATGTTTTTAGGCTAAAGTTAGTTTAGGTTTATCTTGCAGCAGTTGTTTGAACAGGAGGTTTAACCAGTTCTCCTTAAATGGGGGTGAACTTTACTAAATGCGAAGCACAGTTTACTGTCCAGTGTGTTTCAACAGCTGATGGATGGTTTGTATTCACATGACTTTGATTTATGCCCTTTGAATTGTGTGCACTCATGCAGTCTCTTGCTTTAAGCAATTATTTTGTCCTGCATTCTCATCTTACAATAGAATCATAGAATAGTTTGTTTACTTGCCTTCTTAACTCTCATGAGCGAAGCAGTTTCTTCTCCCTACATTTTCTCTTTTAAAAATTGATTTTGATGTTAAAAATTACTTGTGTGAATCCTACTATAATAGGTCACAGGGAATCATAGAATGGTTTGGGCTGGAAAGACCTTAAAGATCATCCAGTTTCCACCCCCTGCCATGGGCATGGACACCTCCCACTAATCAGGTTGCTCCAAGCTCCATCCAACCCAGCCTTGAACACATCCAGGGATGGGACAGCCCCAGCTTCTCTGGGCAACCTGCAGGGCATCACCACCCTCACAGGGAAGAATTATTTCACAACATTCCATCTAACCATTCCCTCTGCCAGTGGGAAGCTATTCCCTCTTCTCCTGTCCCTCCAGGAACTTGTCCAAAGTCCCTCTCCATCTCTTGGAGCCTCTTTAGGCACTGGCAGAGGCTTTAAGGTGTATCTGGAGCCTTGTCTTCTTCCAGGCTGAACGCCTCTACCTCCAGATTGCTGTTTGACTAAGGAAAACAAATATAGGAGTAGAAAAAGTTTCCTCTTCGAGCAATACTGTAAAAAGTGTTGTTTGATGGAAATTCAGCTCAGCCAGCAGAGGAAGTAAATAGGTCCTGATAAAAGGAAGCTTAGCCCCTTGAGCAGTTTTATTCTGTAAGTAATTTCAGGCACAGCTGAAAAGATTCTCCCTGCTTTTGTTTTTTCCTCTAGCAAGATGCATAAAGAAAAGCCTTCTTCATTTGGAAAATATCACTGTGAGTTTTTGTGTGGTATCCATCACAGCAGTGTAAAAATCCTCAGATGGTGTGTGGTCCCCTCAGAACTGTGACATCTGTAGCACTTCTCTCTGCTCATCAGTAGAGTGGGAGGGGTGCAGGTCATGAATGTCTCCTACAGTCTTCAATAAGCAGAAGTGGGTTGACACTGGAACATTTGAAATGGGAATAATTTTCAGTGTGGATACCTGTTCTTTCCTTCTGGCATGTTCTGTCTCTGAAGAACTGATCTGGAAACTTTATGCCTTGGAGGTTTTGCCACCATACAGTCTTGTTGTTTTCTATAGGTGATGCACAATTATAACAAAACAAAGCACTTTTTCTCTTTTTTTTTTTTTGGCTGAGTAATATTTCCACATAGGAATATTAAGCATAGTTCTTCAGGAGTATCACATTCCCTTCTTCTCCCCATGGATGTCTATGCCTCATTTCATTCTCACCTCCAGAACTTGTATGAATTTTTAATTTAAGTTATTTTTAATTAATTTTAACTTAATTTTTATTAAACTGATGATTCCAAACAATGTTTCTTAGTGCTTCCTAATAATAGAAATGGAAATAAGGCTTTACAAGGAGTCTATTTTGAGGGGAAAACTGGCTAGACTTTCATAACTGGGTAGAATACAGATGCCCACTGTCCTGTGAGTAATGCCTGATTAGAAACATGGAAACAAGCAGAAAAGCCACTAGCTGTTAAAATGAACATTTCAAGGAATTTTTTGTTTTCAGGTTACTGTGAGTCATCTGATACCCTCTGACACAAACTGAAGTCAGTAAAATATTTCCAGGTTATTCTTTGTTTGCAGGATAAGAGCAGGGAAACAGGAGGCTTTCTTATCCACATACTTACTTGCACTGCCTGATTTGTTTGGTCCTCTTGCTGGTCTTCAGTTTCCTTTCTGAGGACTGTAGCTGGGTTTTGCTGAATTTAAGTTCTGTCACCACCATAATCATTACCATTTTAGATTAAAAACAAACCCAAAAAATCCTCCATGGCTTTTGTAGAAGAGCTAATCTATTTCATACATCTATCAGAGCAAATTTGGCTCTAAAGGCTCTGCTTCAGTCTTTTATGAGTTCCCCTGGTTGCCTCAGACTCTGGGCTAGCCTTTGGCCCTTTGGAAGGTCTGCAGTGTCCAGTGTCTATGCATCAAGGTTTAGCGGCTGATTCCTTGTGCCTGGTGAGATTTGTGTTGTTTTGGTTTATCAAGCATTACACGTAAATGATTAATACATGTTTTCACATCCCAATTTGTGTGATTTATTGCAGCAAGCTTGCAGGTCTACAATCTCTGCTTCCATCTTCATACCGCTCCTGGTACCAGTATCCTGCTGTGTTTACTTTTGTCCCCTGAATCTTTTCTGTTTCTTTTTGGGAATACTTCTCTCTCTTTCCAGTTTTTTAGTCCTGGAGTTTCACTGGCTTACAGAAAAGTAGCTCAGTTTTTCATGTTAGCTTTTGTGGATGCAAAAGGCCCTATGCAGATTTAGTCTTGAATTCTTTTTCTTGTGAGCAGGAGGTTTATTCCAGCATTTCAAACCTAATCATAGAAAGGTTTGGATTGGAAGGGACCTTAAAGGTCATGGGCAGGGACGTCCTAGCCATGGGCAGGGACGTCTTCCATTAGACCAGGTTGCTCCAAGCCCTGTCCAAACCTGGCCTTGATCACTTCCAGAGATGGGGCAGCCCCAGCTTCTCTGGGCAGCCTGTGCCAGGGCCTCACCACCCTCACAGCCAATAACTTCTTCCTAATCTCTTATCTAAATCTTCCCTCTTTTGGTTTAAAACCATTCCCCCTTGTCCTATCCCTCTCTGCCCCTTCATAAAGTTGCTCTCCCAGTTTCTCTTAAGTCCCCTTCAAATACCCACTTTCATGTAGCCCGTACATTTTTAGCATAGTTTTATTTCTTTTTGCATGTTCAGATTTACCTTTTTTAGTATCTTTTGATCATGGTTGCATTAAATCAAGAGACTCTGACTCATTTTCTCGCCTATTCTTCAGCTTTTTTTTTTTCTCTGTAATTTATGAGGGAGAGTATTTGTGATTAAGAAAAAGTAAAGAACTCGCTTCAAGCCTGAGCAGTACAGCAAGAAGATTTTTTTCTTAGTTAATAGAGAGTAGACTTATCTAATGCTGGCAAATACAAGATACTCCTTTGGAGTGGCTTGTCTGTAGGCAGGGAGATGCCCTTTTGAGCTGCATTTAAAGACTTTCCTCAAAAATACTTCAGTGCCAAGCTTAAATTTGTGTTTTGAGGCTATGTCTTGATTAATATACTGCTAAAATCAAGAGGAGCCCTAAACTTCTTAGTTATGAAAACTCTTGTGGCTTTGTTTATGAAGACTTCATTTTTAAAAAATGTATTGCAGAATTTCTTAGCTGCTGAAAGATGCAGTTTCATCTTAACTTCATATTGGCAGCCTTCCTATAGCTATTATACATTGTTTGACCAGTAATCTCTAAGTGAAAAACTATTACTGCTTTTTAACACGGTTGACATGATATTGGCTCTGAACTGCTCATGGATCTTCAGGCATTTCAGATGACTATAAAGCAATTAAAACACCTTCATTTAGTATTCTTAATGCCATGAGGTCATGGATTGCAACACAAAAAGATCAAATGGTGTTTAGGTTTTTGCATTTTTTAAACCATTCTCATAGCAAAGAGCTGTAGCTGTGGATTTGGACTTTTGGCCAGGCAATCAAAATTTAGTATTTTGTCCAGCTATGATCCACTAATATTCCTCACAGGAAACATTTTGTGGGGAGGAAAAAATACATATTTGAGCCTGTAAATTGTATTTTGTCCTTCATATTGCTTTACAGTTTCTCTGAACCACTTGCAGACAGATTAAATAATCACAGGTGAACCTGACCAAAGAAAGGTTTTATCAGAACTGCAACCAGAATGTGCTCACTAAGAAAATAATTTCAGAAATGTTTGTGTCTTAGTTCAGTGACTTTGTCTCACCTGTTGACAGTGGGGACTCTGTGTCTTCTGCCTTTTGGCTAAGAATGCTTGAACTGATTATTTGTTAACTAGCAAAAATTTATATTTTGGGAGAAAATAGCTGCTTTGTCATTTTGCTGCCAGAAAAACTTAGGGCTGAAGTCAGACTATTAGAATTGGCTTTTGAAATTTGGATGCAATTGAAACATTGAAATTGGTGACTGTTGCAGTAGCCCTCTTATTAGAGGGTAGACATAACCCAAGACACAGACTTCTTGTTTATTACAGCATGAAAAGGGTTCTGGTTTATTCCTCTTTACAGCTCAGCCATCCTGACTCTGGCTGCTGCAAGCTCCTACTGTAGGTGTCCCTTGCAGACTCTGAATGCAGGTTTTTACCCTGCTAGACTATGACTGCAGATTGCAGGCTCTAACTGCTGGCCTAGACTGACCTCACAGCAGTGATTCTCTCTCTTCAGGATCCTTCTTCATAATTTCCTCACCAGCTCACCCACTCCCTTTTATCACACTTACCTTTATTGGATGTAGCTGTGATTCATCAGGGTTGAGGCTGAATTGGATAATTAACACAGCTGTTATGTATCAGGGGCAAGGTCACCTGTATTTCTCCTGTATTTCTTTCTCCTACAGGTGGCCTGAGGCTTCTTGTTTTGTTTTTTTTTTTTCTTCTAATTTAGAAATCCTGCTTTCTGCAGCTTACATCCTGATTTTAAAGGTCCATTTCAGTGCATGTCATTCAAGGAATCTGGCTGCAAGCATTTTTGTTCTAATACAGTAGTTTGAATATCTGCACAATAAATGGGGATAATTCCTGCTTTACTGCTCTATGTGGCAGCCCTTATGTACTCTGCTAACTGAGAAGTTAATTTGTAGATGAGAGAAATGAACAACTTACTGCTGCTATGTTTAGATCACTTAGTATAGATCTTTCTGCCAGTTCAATTTAGTAAGGAAGGGAAGAATTTTTGGCTGCTGGACTAAAGAGGTATTCTTCATGCATACCTAACATGTTAGGTATATGCTACTTGAGTAGCCTTGTCATAACAACCTCTTCAAGAACTGTTCTAGTCCTGCAAACAAATTAATTTCTCGCCCATTTTCCTATAAGGTCTAGTTTTACAAAGGAATTGAGGAATGTTTCTTTTGAGGGGGAATTTAAATTTATATGCCCACTGTAACAATTTTTAAAGCTATTTTTCTTGTGACACCTCAGTTTTCATGTCGGTTTTCTCGGACACTTAAATTTCTTCTACTTTGTTGAAGAGTTGCTGATGTGCCTAAATTGAGCGGATCAACACTTGCTGATGAATCACAGAATATCCTGAGTTGAAGGGACACCCAGGGATCATCAAGTCCAACTCCTGGTCTTCACAGGACACCCCAGCAATTCCACCCCCCTTCTTCACCCTCTGGGGGAAGAACCTTTTCCTGATAACCAACCTAAATCTCCCTGACATAGCTCCAGCCATCCTGTTCCTTGTCACAGAGAACAGAGATCTGAGCTGCTGCTCTGCTGCCCCTTGGAAGGAAGCTGCAGACCGTGGGGAGATCCTCAGCCTCCTCCAGGCTGAACAAGCCAAGTGACTTCAGCTATTCTGCAGGTAACTTGAGGTTTGCCTATGAGGCAGTCCTATGCCATACTGAAATCTCCATCCTTTCAAGAGTCCAACATAAGATAAATTAATTTGAGCAAGTTTGAGACGCAGCACAACAGATAAGAGGTGTTACTGACTCGAGATGGCAAAGAGACTTTGCCTTGGGTTTCATCTGAGTTTTGCACAACAGTGTTCCTGTGCAACTTCAGAAGCTGGGATTTAACCTAGTCCTGCTTTCTGCATTTCTTTCCCTCCATGTCCTTCTGTAGTGATTTTGGTTTGCCAGTTTGAGTTTCCCAGCCAACGCACCAAATAATGTGGTGGGTTAGGTGCTGGCTAAATGGCAGGACACCCACTAGAATTACTTACTTGGTTTCTGTTGTAACATAAGAATTAACAGGAGAGCAAAGCAGGCTCAAACTTTAAAGAGTATAAAGAGAACTTCATTTAAACAGAACTGAAAGAAAGGAAAAAAATTAATAGGAATCAGAAAAAACCCTTTGGAACAGTTCTCCTCCCCCCCTCAACTCCTCTTTCCCATTGACAATGTACAGAGACAAAACTTGGAATTTAGGTTAGTTTACCACCTCTAAAATACTCTTTCATCAGTTCACTCAGGGAGACAAGTCTCTCTTGCTGTGTCATGGAGACTTCTCCACAAGAAACAGTTCTCTCCTGGCTTCAGTTTCTACAAATAGGAGCCACCTGGAAATCTGAATTCATGAAGTCCCTCCCATCCCATGCAGCCTTCCCACAGCTGTGTTCATGGGCCATGTCAAACTTATGGGGTACTATTTTAAGGATGAGCTGTTCAAAGCAAAAGTTCCCTTCATCTATCTCTGAGATCATCTTCATCTCTGGGAACAGAGGTCTTCTTCTTTCCCTGGGGGCAAAGGGTCTTCAGCAGAGACTTTTCCCAGGCTTGTTCATCTTAAAATGTGAGTCTCACAGAGGTGTATTTAGTTCTTTAATTGGTTTATTAAGAGGTTGTCAGTGTTCAGACTAGCCACTGATTTGTTTTATCAGGCACAGAGGAAACTGCTAGCAGCTTCTCTTATAAAAATAATTTCTGTGGGTAGCTTCTTCCTTCCTCACCAAATGTCAATTAATGTAAAACCAGGACATCTTCTCATATGAGATGGCACTTATTCTTGTGAGGTCTTCATCTTGTGCTGCAAAGTGATGTATTCAACAGGAGGGTCTACTCAAAACCCATCTGTAAGCTGTTCAGGCCACTGTGTTTGTAATTTATCTGGACCCAATTCTGACTGCTTATGTTCCAGACAAGAGGTTTATCACTCAAATATTGTGTAAAGAGTAGATAGTCTTGTCACTGTTTTGACAAATGCACATCTATACTTAAATCCACAAGGTACAGCTTGAAATTCTTCCTGAATTAGATTTTAGTCTCTTAAATATGTATTTTTACCTGTGGATGATTGAATAAAACACAGAGAAGTGACAGAATTTCCAATAAACCTAGTCATTCTGCCTAGAAGGGGAGATAGGAAGTCCTCACTGCTATACAAAGTGTTACAGATCTGATGCTTTGACGTCAAACTCTTCTTTTACTTTGGGAAGGATACAAGTGTCTTGTACCATAACTTCTGTAGCTGCCATAGAGACTGTTCCTGCTCTTGCTGTGGAAGTCTCTTGGTGAACCTGAACACAAACTGTTAGTGGAAGAACTAACATGATACATCTCTGCATCTGCCATCCATTGCAGATGAGGGAAAAAAGTTAGTCTTCCAGTAAATCTTGTTTTACACCTAGTCTTGGTGTTATTTNCATCCATTGCAGATGAGGGAAAAAAGTTATTCTTCCAGTTGGTTGGTGGGGGTTTAAAATATTTTTTTAATGTTTCTTTTTCAATTTAAATTTTTTTTTTAAATTATTATTTTAACTGTGGGAATTGTTTCACTGAATTGCAGACCTCCTCAGTTCTGATTCAGCAGGAATATATTTCCATTTCCTGACATCTTGATAGAAATCAAGCAGAAAAGTGATACATTTTTATCATTACTGTTGCAGGGGGTATAGCAGTGACAATAGTTTTTGAGAATAGCCCATTTCTTTTGGAAAGGAATGGCAATCATAGAATCATCAAGGTTGGACAAAACCTCTGAGATCATCAAGACCAACCATTCCCCAGGCCAAGGCCGTCACTGACACCCGTCCCCAAGTACCACATCCACACATCTACAATAAGTGGCCCTTGAGTTTGAAAAGGAGCTCCTGTGGGAATGGTGTCCACCCCATTTTCTTTGCATACTCACTCACTGTTTTAAATGCTAATGGACAACTGATTTGTCAGAGAGGTCCAGACTTACAAACAAATTATATGCAGCTCATCCTAGAGCTGCAACAAGCTCAAAACTCTCCTGCCTGGATGTTCCTTTTTGTACTCCTCCAGGCTTGAATCAGACTTAAGCTGCTCTTAGCAGAAAGAGTACTCCCAGCCTGTGCCTTGGGCTGAGTTCTTTAAAGAAGAGGGGAGAAGGAAGTCTGGTTCTGTTGCATGGAGCCCCTGCCTGTCCTTCTTTCTGTGGCTCTGGGTGGGACGTGCATCTTGCCACATCTCTTTGGTAATACATGGAGGTCACCTTGTTATATACACTGTCCTGCCCAAATGAGAGAGAATTCAGCTCTGCAATATGGGTGTATCAAGAATGGGAAAGGCAGCAAAACCTTAGATCTCCTGCACTGAAAAGCACCACCTACTTCTTTGCAAAGCCTCCTATAATTTGAGTAGTGATCTGTATATGCAGCTATCACTTGTCCTGGGCAATTAGTTCACACAAAAATGGGATGATGTGTCCTTTGACCCAGTGAACTGTCTTGAATATCTGTCTTTGTGGATATTTTGACATCTTGGAATTTGAGTAAATTCCTAGAACTTGTCATTTAACCATAAAATAAACAGAGTCTCATCAAATCAGTAGTAGAGAGTATTCATTTATTTTTCTGAATGAAGGCAGAATGCACTAAATTGAGGGAAGTGAGGGCAAAACAGACCACCCCTAATATATCTGCAATGCAAGTAGCCTGAGTGCAGTTCACAAGTCTCCTGCTGCAGATTCTTGTGTTTGTCATATTACATCATTCTAAAAATAAGTGGTTCTTGGTGCAGGGGTTGGTTGAAAGACAAAGCTGTAACGGCTTTGAAGATCTGTTGAAATCTAAGAAGAAAGTTTATGTTTTTGTTGCTGCCTTTATATGTAGCCCTTACCTCTCTACTTCACTGTCTGCAACTATGTATTCTGAAAAACAGCTTCTCCTAAAGGTGATTTGAGGGTTTTGTGGAAAAGACAGAAAGAAGCCCTACAGATGCATTTAGGGGCAGCCTGGGAGGCCGTAATATGGGAGAGGAAATTGAACAGCAGTAGTACAACTCACTGCCCTTCCATGGGGACACTTACTCTTCACAGAGGGACTTGTTGCAATCTATTTTATTCTGTTTGTAAAGGGGAGCAAAACAAGAATAGTAATGTGGAAAAGGATCTGTGCTAGGGACTACTCATAACTGCTGTTTAAAGATTTGTATGTGCCAGACAAAACCCAAAATGTATTAGGCCTTGAGCAGAAGGAGTTTCTTTTAAATGGGATTCATGAAGGAGTTTCATACTGACAGTGATTGAATCTTAGTTGTTATTCAGCAGATCAGTAATAGCTGGGTTTTACTTTTTTTTTAATTTGGAAAGAAAATGAACCAGCTGCTTATGTTAATGTACAGCGTACTATTTGCATATTGGGTGGTGATTATATTTGGATAAGTATTGAGCTGATGAAAGAAAATTCTCATAACACACCCAAGATGACGTAAACTGGATTTTTCCAAATTACAGATCTTGAGACAGTGAAAGTGGCTTGTGGAACTGTATTAAACAGTTAAGTCAGACTTGTAAATTAGGCTTGATTGGTTCATGTTCCTTAAAAAATAGAGGTTGGTATTTGTCCAAAAAGTTTTGGAATGACTGGCACAGAAAAGCAGAAGATCTGGCAAGAATAATCCTCTGCAAATACTGAAGTTTTGGTGTGGTTTTTCTTCTTTATGCAGCTGTCAGGGAAGTCCTGTTGGATTCTTCGCTCATAGAGGATTCAGCTGTTATTACTCACTTTTAAAGAGTTTGCATGATGACCCAGTACAGGCCATAAATATGTAAATATATGGTCAATAGTAATATTTCATGAAGTGCAGCTTGGTCCTATTAAATGGTGTTAACAGTAGGAATTAGCATAATGTGATGGTTTCTTGGTTGATTGGTTTGCCAAACCATAGAGCTGTGTAAGTGTTCTTACACGACCTCACTGTTTTTCAGTACAGCTGTCCTGTCCTCTGGGGTGTCTTCTGTGGCTCATATGGCACTAAATTCGTTTGGGGTTTTAATACTTGGGGATACAAGTTGTTGGCCAAACGGAGTCTGGAGTTGTGAGAAAACAATTACTTCAGCCTTTGGTTAAACATCTGTATTGCTCCTGAGTGTGCCTGATGGGTGTGATCTATTCTTTCCTTCTTTTATAGCGATCGACACCATACATCCAGTGCAATTCCTGTTCCAAAGAGACAGAGCTCTAGCTTCGGCAGATTGGATATTGGCTTTTCCAGTGGGCTTCCTTCTCCAGATAAAGGACTCCGAAAACGAGCCAGCACAGGAAACGAGAGATTACAGTACAAAACTCCTCCTCCTCCTAGTTCTGACTCTGCTTTAACTCAGCCTGTTGCTGTCACAGCCTGTGTTGGAGAGCTGGATAGAAAACCTGGACCCATATGTTCTTCCTTGGACACCTCTATGGACTCCTCCAAAAGAAATACCAAGAAAGGCCAGGACTTGTGCAGTAGTTTAAATGGAGAAAATGGAAGCCTAAACAAAACCCAAGATGGGCAGGAATCTTTCATAGGACGTTCTGGTGCAATAAATGGGGCGTTTCTGCCTGGTGA
Organism: Alaudala cheleensis; assembly: GCA_013398995.1. Classification (NCBI taxonomy): domain Eukaryota; kingdom Metazoa; phylum Chordata; class Aves; order Passeriformes; family Alaudidae; genus Alaudala; species Alaudala cheleensis. The sequence goes on along the minus strand of VWYE01023027.1, from coordinate 24,325 downwards.
GTGCTCTGGCACCATGAGCAGTGAGCAGCCCTGTGAGTTTGAGCCTGCACTCAACCCTGTGCTTTGCTGCACGGTGGAGCAGGCAGAGGAGATCATGGGTATGGAGGCAACGGGCTTCAACGGAGGAGATCAGCTGGAAGACTTTAACTCCATCCCAGTGGAACATGCTGTAGCAGTTGAGTGTGATGAACAAGTCCTAGGGGAGTTTGAGGAGTTCTCTCGAAGGATCTGTGCACTGAATGAGAACATGTCCAGCTTCCGCAGACCTCGTAAAAGTTCGGACAAGTGAGCTCGGACAGGGATTTGATAGCAGACATTGAGGTGAAATCAGTGATCTGGAATAGAAATAAAATTGCACTTACTCTTTATATTAATTATGAAAATAAAAAAGTTAAAGCTGTTCATATGGTATTAGACAAATGGACTTGAGCACAATAACACAGTATCATGGTGTATTCACAGCCCAGGTAAATTTTCATTTTGCTTTAAGTCCTTTTATGTCTGGTATTTATAATCTGTTGGAGCTTTTGTGGGGTTTTTTTTCTTGGGCATTGGAATCCATTTATAAAGGCTTTCCTGAAAACAACTTCTAGTGCTGAGCCCCTTCTATGAATGTCTGTTAAGTTCTTAATTATTATTTAGAGTTAAATTTATTTTAATCATTTCAGAAGAAAAATCCTTTAATTTAAAATACTTTTATGATAAGATGTCGTTACATTCTCCCATGTACTCCTGTTGGCTTGAGCAATGTAGTCAGTATTAGAGAAATACCATGAATTTGTTACAATTGGTCAACTTTATTTTGGCTGTGCTCTGTAGACTTTGAAGTTCTAGGTTGCACTGAGGAGTCTTCAGTTGGTGGTTTGGACTTGCCAGAGAATGAGCACCTGTGTGATTTTTGCAGTTTCCTTTTACCTGGTTAATCTGAAATTACATTTGTTGGTTTTTCCACTCCTCTTTTCTTCCGTACTTGCTCTTCCTACCAGTGGAAACCTTGAGTAGTAAATCACCTCTAAGGTTCTGTGTAATAATCTCAGCCTGACCATTCCCCACTTAGGCTGGGCACAGATCTCATTAGTAGAGTCTTAATGAACCCAGTACCAATATGAGGTTCAACTGCTACCCACCAAGGTGTGCAGTGGGGACAGTGTGCCCTGAGACACTTCAGGTATTTTCCAAAAAGCCCAGACTGGGAATTAAGCACTTTGGAATTAGGTGAATGTGTGGAATTCCTCCACCCTCTGTAAAAAGGAGGTACTTAACATTATTCATCTGAACTAATTTTTCTTTTTTAAACCAGCTATACTTTGAGGGAAGAAACTTCCAGTGGTTTGCTGGAGGTGCAGTTCGCTGTTGGGTAAGTTACACTGCCACGTGTGTTCAGCTGCACTAATGGGAAAGCAGTTAGCAGCCTGCTTTGTGATTCCTGGTATGTGTTTCAGTTTGGATTTCATTGCTCTTGCTTTCTGTATTGTATACCCAAGAATCTGGGCTCAGTTGTGAGCTCTGAAATATAAAAGTATATAGCAGAATAAAAATACTTCATCATGACTGGCTTTTTATTCTCTCCCTAGTTTATGTTTTCTTTAGAACCCACAACCTAGTCTTTTCCTAACTTCACCGTAAGGCTAGCTAAAATTAACTTTTTAAAAATATGGATATATATAATCTCAGCTTTCTGTTGTCAACACAAGATGTGTTTGTGAGAACCAGTATACATAATAGCACTGTTCTAGAATATGCATTTTTCCAGGTAATGCCTTAATGATTGCATTAAAACTATATTCACATTTCTTTGGTTAGCTTTTAATGGTTGTGTCTGCAGTTGAGTAGTTGGATCAAGCCTCTCTGCAGGAATTTGTTGGCTTTGGTCCATCCCAGGATGATGTGCTAGATGGGAGCACTTGGAGACCTTGATTTGAGACACTGAACATGATTTCAGGTGCAAAGCTGGACACATCCATGAGTATCTTCTCCTCTAAATTAGCTCCTCTGCTCCAACTTCATGAAAACTTCCCCAAAGGAAATGCTGCAGCAGCTCAAAGCACTGCCATTATCTTTGGGAAGGCATAGGTAATAAGCTCTTTCTGTGGTTTGGCCTAGAGAGGGAGAAATAAATACCTGAAAGAACAGCACTTGGTAGTGATGTGTCCTGGGCCCTTTACCATCCTCTGATACCAGTATAATTTCAGGTGAAATTCAGTAACTTAAGTCAGTTTTGCACCCTGTGGGATGGGATCTGGCACACCCGAGGCAGCACAGGCCTGTTTGTACACACACTCGTGTTCCTATACAACAGAAAAGCATTAGCTTGAGGGTGATGGTGACTTTTTGAAGCAACCCAAAGAGTAGTTGTGAAGTCACTGTGTTTCATAGGTGAACATGGAGCATCTCAGCACAACTGAGCAACATGTGAAGTTAGGTTTGTTCAGCATCAGTGGGACTTGGGTTTGGTGTGGTTTTTTTTGTTTTGTTGTTTTTTTTTTTTTTTTGGTTAGTTGTTTATTTCTCAGGTTGCACAAGCCAAATGAAGTCTACTTCTCCTCCCAAATGTTGTGTTGCTGTTCCTGTTTAACACCTGTAATTATTAATGTGTCAAACAGTACAGTTGATTTATGCATCTGTTGCACAAAGCTGCTGAGATGGGCTTTCTATGGATGTATCTTTAGTTAGCCCTAAATTATCCCTGTGTTTCTCTTCCACTTCTACCACTTTCCATGTAGAAGGTGGTATGAGGTGGGACAGCATCACAGGGTTGATGAAACATTGACCAGCTCCTTGTGGCTGTGAGGAAGGGGATTGGACAGACTGCAGCCGTGTCATAGCTTTCTCCTTTTGGTGTTTATTTTTTTTCACCCCCTGTAAATTACTTTGGAAATAGTGTAGTGGAAGAGAAACAAACAGTTTTGAGGGTGAGATAATGGATCATTGTGTGCTTTCAATTTTCAAGAGCATTTCATTTCCTGCACAGCTGTGGCACTCAAAAGTCTGCAACTGTCTTCAAATGGAGGAGGCATTTCATTGCAATCTCAATCTAATCCCTCATTAGAAATCCTAAAGATTTTTTTGAGCATATTAATTTTGAAAGATCAGATCCCACTATATTTTTATAGCAAGCACAACAGCATTGGTTTATCCTTGCTTGACCAAGTATTTAAAATAAGCGAGACAAAAATATCCCATAGTAAATGACACATTAAAGCTATGTTGGCAATTGCAGGAAAACTCATCTGTCTTTATAAAATAAAACTGATTTGTATCTCTCAACTTGTGTGTCTTCTTCAATGGCTCCTTTCTGTTTGTTTTCTTTATGAGCCTGGTTTAAACCTGGTTTTGGGG
>VWYE01023027.1:0-20389 GCA_013398995.1 Alaudala cheleensis | reverse complement strand
TTTTTTTTTTTTTTTTGGTTAGTTGTTTATTTCTCAGGTTGCACAAGCCAAATGAAGTCTACTTCTCCTCCCAAATGTTGTGTTGCTGTTCCTTTTTAACACCTGTAATTGTTAATGTGTCAGACAGTACCGTTGATTTATGCATCTGTTGCACAAAGCTGCTGAGATGGGCTTTCTATGGATGTATCTTTAGTTAGCCCTAAATTATCCCTGTGTTTCTCTTCCACTTCTACCACTTTCCATGTAGAAGGTGGTATGAGGTGGGACAGCATCACAGGGTTGATGAAACATTGACCAGCTCCTTGTGGCTGTGAGGAAGGGGATTGGACAGACTGCAGCCGTGTCATAGCTTTCTCCTTTTGGTGTTTATTTTTTTTCACCCCCTGTAAATTACTTTGGAAATAGTGTAGTGGAAGAGAAACAAACAGTTTTGAGGGTGAGATAATGGATCATTGTGTGCTTTCAATTTTCAAGAGCATTTCATTTCCTGCACAGCTGTGGCACTCAAAAGTCTGNATTGGACAGACTGCAGCCGTGTCATAGCTTTCTCCTTTTGGTGTTTATTTTTTTTCACCCCCTGTAAATTACTTTGGAAATAGTGTAGTGGAAGAGAAACAAACAGTTTTGAGGGTGAGATAATGGATCATTGTGTGCTTTCAATTTTCAAGAGCATTTCATTTCCTGCACAGCTGTGGCACTCAAAAGTCTGCAACTGTCTTCAAATGGAGGAGGCATTTCATTGCAATCTCAATCTAATCCCTCATTAGAAATCCTAAAGATTTTTTTGAGCATATTAATTTTGAAAGATCAGATCCCACTATATTTTTATAGCAAGCACAACAGCATTGGTTTATCCTTGCTTGACCAAGTATTTAAAATAAGCGAGACAAAAATATCCCATAGTAAATGACACATTAAAGCTATGTTGGCAATTGCAGGAAAACTCATCTGTCTTTATAAAATAAAACTGATTTGTATCTCTCAACTTGTGTGTCTTCTTCAATGGCTCCTTTCTGTTTGTTTTCTTTATGAGCCTGGTTTAAACCTGGTTTTGGGGCCTTCCCAGCCCCAAAACTCCTTGGCTTATTGTTCACCAAATTGCTTCAAATGTGAATGCCTGGGCATGAAGATTTGCCTGAAGAACTGACTGCCTTGATGGCTCCAAATCCTGTTTCAGAAGAGCTGGTAATGCAGTTCTTTTTCATGCTTCTCCCCAAAAGATGGCATGCAGCTAGAAAAATAGCTTCAGCCTGTGTGTGGCTGGGATTAAGCTGGGTTTGTAGATATTTATGGATAGTGGAAATACTGTGTTCCTTCATCAGGGAAGCATTGCTACTCATCCAGCACCTTCTGTGATCCCAGCTAATAATCAGCATATGTCTGCCCAAAATGTTGGTGTGCCCCTCAAACAGGAGTCGGCTGCATGAGTCTTGGCAGGAGTCTGTCCACAGCTCCTGAGTCTCTGGTGGGAAGCACTGAAACATGAAGAGCTACAGGGACTCTCCCTCCAGGCATCATTTAGGAGTTTTTTTGGGTTGTTTTTTTCCCTCCTACCCAGTCTGTCTGGGTAGAGAGTAAAAACCCAAGGCATCATCTGTATAGTCCGGGAGCTGAAGTGGGAAGATACAGGAGAGAAATTTTACTTTAAGCTATTTACAATGTTGAACAGCATTACTGAAATATAGTTGCATGGAAGTGAAGAATAAGGAGTGGAAATAATAAGATGGAGGTGCTGCTGGAAGAGTGGACATAATCTAGATAAACCTTGGGCTCTTCTGTGCCTCCTGTCACCTTTCAAATGGTCAGAGAAGGTATGTCTCCTTGCTGTGTGGGGTTTGATCTTTTTCAGGTGGAAGTGTTTGCATGTGCTCTGTCTGCTCTGAAATCATCTGGCATAGCTGGTACTTCTGGGCAGCTGTGAGCACCTCCAGTCTGCAGTCAAGCTGTTCTTAATCCCAGGTGAAGAAATATTTTCCAGGGGAAAAAGCTTATCTAATCAAATCTTTTAATTTGATTGTTATTTTAATATCACTTTATTTCGTATATGGTAAAATGCAACATTGGTTTACAACTTTTCATTAAATAGTATGAAACTTTTTTGCCCTAAATAACTGAGATGTCAGCTCTGCTGCTGCTCAATTTACTGGTGACTGTATTGCACTGACTGGCTCCACATTTAATCTGCAGGACTCTTCAATCTTGCTTTACTAGGTTACTTTTAACAGAGTCATAGAATAGGCTTGGAAGGGACCTTCAATATAATCCAGTCCACCTCCTGCCGCAGGCAGGACACCTCCCACTTAGACCTGATTGCTCAGAGCCCCATCCAACCTGGTCTTGAACACTTCCAGGGATGAGGCAACCCCAGCTTTCCTAGGCAACCGNTTTCTTACATCTCTGTAAAAAGGAGTTTGCAAATCAGGTTGTATGGTCACTTCTCAGGTGTTAAGTGAATGGATGAGAACCAGTCAGCAACTCCTGAACTGCCATAGCGTACTTATGTTTATGTAAAACAGATGTACAAACATAGAACACTCCTACCTGCCTCAAAGTTTCATGCAAAATATGTTTATTTTTAAAATACAGCAATAAGGTAGTTCAGTCAGTTAAGCTGCACAAAAAGCTGTAAACCTTGAACANGTCACTTCTCAGGTGTTAAGTGAAACCATGGATGAGAACCAATCAGCAACTCCTGAACTGCCCTAGCATACGTATGTTTATATAAAACAGATGTACAAACACAGAACACTCCTACCTGCCTCAAAGTTTCATGCAAAATATGTTTATTTTTAAAATACAGCAATAAGGTAGTTCAGTCAGTTAAGCTGCACAAAAAGCTGTAAACCTTGAACATTCAGAGTTGGTACATATAGAAAACCTGCCAGCCCAGCCATTATGCTTCTGCCAGGCACGAGGGTGTGAGATTGCACCTTGTGGACACAGCAGGCAGAGGAAATCCTGCTCTTGGGGAGATGTTTCTCTCTTCATGCTTCATACAGAAGGTGGCAAGATGGTGACATCAAGATGGATGGTTGGGTTACCTATCCCTACCCAAATCTGAATTCCAGCACTATCTCTTGGTGACTGTTCTGCTTTTGAATCTCTTTGGACTTCTCCTTTCAGGAAGGCACTATCTGGCTGGCCAGTTGATTGCTGCCAATACTGCCAATGCTAAGTGCATCTATTTTCGTCTGAGATCTGCACATGCTACAAGCGAGGCATTTTATGGAAAGAAAATCTTTTCCTTACAGGTTGTCTACAAAGGACGACATGCACAGTCTTCCTTGTTTTTCTTTGGTGGACCTCTCCTGCAGAAAACTATCTATCTCATTTTTTCAGCCCTTGCTTTTCTGTTTTTTCTTTCAGGAGACTGGTTTCAGTTTGTTGGTCTGAAATTCTTGACAGAGTTTGGGGTTGTCTTCTGTAATTCCATCTGACCTGGCTAGTTCTGCTCAGAATATGGGTCCTGGATTTGGAAATAATTTTCCTGTACTAATCTTCTCCTTGCAAATTTGCAATGATGGTGAAATTTTACAGCAACCCAGTACATCCTCAATGGTTTAATTGGATATATGAGTGCACAGCAGAAAGAGAACCCTTCTGTGTGTTCAGTTGTGCCCTTTGTGGGAGTAAGAGAGAACAATTCTTTAGGTGAGATGTGGCATCTGCTGGAGGTTTTGATAACATCTCAGTTTTGGGATAATCTCACAGACTTTCTCCTTTCTTTCATAATGCTGAAAAGGGTGTCAATGAACCAAGTTCACCACTGTCTAAATTGCTTTCTAGGAAGTTCTGTGTCTTGATGCCTCATCTGAAGATGCTGAAGGTTTCTGTTCATGAGCCATTGTGCTTCTGGCCACAGCTTGACACCTGACCCTGAGAGATCTGAAATCAGATATGCCTGGTGTTAAAAGATCTCTGGGCCTGGGTAAGTCAGAGCTTCTGCTATGAGACTTGCTCCTTGTATTCTGCTCCGGAAGCACATTGGAATGGCAGAGATGGAAAGGCAAGAGATGTTCCCTACTATCTTGCAACACCTGCACAGCATCAGATGCCTGTTCCTTCACCTCAAAGCCAATATGCTGGTGACAACACTGGTTTTTTTCTTTTCACTGTTCACTACAGATGAGGTTCTAGTGCTGAGTGTTAAAGCTGAGCTTAGCAGAGGAGCTTGGAGTTCCTCCTTGTGACCTGGCTATGATTGCCATGAGATGGGCATTGTGTCAGAGGAATGTGTGTGGTGAGATGGATGTTCCAGCCACTGTGATGGAATTAGAAAGCACCTTTCTGGAGGCAAATAAAGGCACACTGGCTGTAAGGGCAGTTGGGGCAGTGTGCAAATGCTCTTCTGGTGATCAGGAACAGGACTGTGCTGGGTCCATGATAGTTCAAGAGCAGAAACACTGTCTTCCTTGCTGATGGGCTGTTCCTCCTCCAGCACAGGTTGTGTTGTGTGCTCAGGCAGGAACCTTCAGTTCCTGTGCAAGAGAAGGACGAAAGCAATTGTGTGGTGGTTTTCTGCAGTCTGAGAACACCTTCTTTAAATCCCTTTTGGCAGGCTGAAAGTTACCTATAATTCTCTAAAAATATTCCTTATTTTCTGTTTCTCTATTACATTTGTAAGCACAAAAAATTGCTTGTTTTGGAAAGAGATTGATAACACATAATATTTTTCAGATGAAAGACTGAAAGGCAAGTGCCCTATGGATTCTGTATGGCTTCTCTACCTATTGCTGTCTGTCACATCTCCCTTTTTCCCATGTGGGTGTTGGTCTCCTCTCAGGGAACAAGTGACAGGACAAGAGAAAGCAGGCACAGGTTGTGCCACAGGAGATTTTAATTGGATATCAGGGAAACTTTTTTTTCCCAAAAGTTGTTGTCCAGTCCTAGCACAGGCTGCTCAGGGCAATGGTGGAGTCCCCATTCTTGGAAGGGTTTAAGAGATGTGTAGATGTGGCACTTGGGGACATGGGTTATTGATGGTGTTGTCAGAACTGGGGGAACAATTGGACTTGATGATCATGGAGAGCTTTTCCAACCTTAATGATTCAGCTATTCTGTGTCTATTCCAAATACTGACTTTGGCAGCTAAAAAACCTCTTGAAACTGCAGCATCTTCTTATTTAATTCCCTGGTGAGTTTAAGCACATTCAACCATGTTCCTGCTACATGTTTTTACCATCTCCCTCTTTTTTTTTTTAACATCTCAGCTTTGGATTTCATATTCCTCATCTACCAGATTGACCCCTTTTTTTACAGATCACCTTTCTTGGACTTCAAATACTGCAAGTGCAGGTCCACAACCTGTGGCAGGACTCTTTGCCTCAAAGTGTGCCTTTAATAACCTTTTCCCTTGAGCTAGCAGGAAATGTTCTCATGCTGGAGTAAGTGGAGGGCTCTGGCTGGCTTGGCTCAGTGTTTATATTGTGATAACTTTGTCAATAACACATAGTGTGACAACAAAAAGCAGTTTGGCTACCCTGATGTCCACGGAGGAGGCTTGCTAAATTTGGGTAGGATTTATCCTGGGTGAGAATTCCAAGATGCTGTCAGCTTTGCTGGGAATTTAAAGGGCCAAAGAGGGAAGCTTTAATCCTCCCTGATGTTAGCCAGATATCAGGCGCTGGAGTGTGTGGGTTTGCTCTGTGCAGCAAAGCTTCCAGCCTTAATGAAAAGTGTTGCTGCCTTGAGCAGAGTTTGTCAAGCTGGGGAGCAGTGGAGTAGAGGAACATTTTTCATGCTCTTGGCATCTTGAAACCTGTGCCTCAGCTGTGATTTTCAGCATAAGATAAACAAGCAAAGCATACACCATTCATCCTTCTCTACCTACCAAAACAAATGAGCCCCAAAACCTTTCATCATTTTCATTGCAAGCCTGTCCAGACCCAGAACAGGCTGCCCAGGGCAGTAGTGGAGTCCCAATCCCAGGAAAGATTTTAAAGCTGTGTGGATATGGCATTTGGGAACAAGTTTAAGTGGTGGGTTTTGCAGTGCTGTGGGAATGGTTGGAGTTGATCATGTTAGTGATCTTTTCTGACCTAAATGGTTCAGTGAATTCTCTTCTTCCCTGATAAAATCACTGTGAAACAGGTGTGACTTAAGTTTGACTTAATATCCCTCACTTTAATTTTGGTCCTGGTGCAGTTAGTGAACGTAGAGCAAATTAGAGGCTCTGGAATCTGAATCACACAAGCAGTCACTGGAACAGAAGAGAGGAAAAAGACCACGAAGTCTCCAAGGGTAATTATTAATTATTTGGCTAGGGCAAATGCCTCCAGCCTAAGCTGTTTGCAGTGATTGGAAGCCAGAAGGAGGAGTGGACAAATGGTGGAGATGACCAGTTCCTCATGCCCCTGATTCTTTGCAGGGAAGAAAAGAAGCTGCAAGTGCCCTGCAAATGCCATTCCTGACTTTGGTGATTCACGGGGGTGCATGGCCATAGTCTGCCAGATGATTGCGTGTCTGCACATGCAAGGCAGAGGAAGTTCAATGCTCCCTCAAAGCAAATAAAAGTCTGATCTTATCCCCAGATTCATAAACAGGTGAATTAGAGAGTTATGGGGTAGAGTTATGGATAAAGATATATATTTATTTTATTTATATTTTTTCTATACTTCAGTCCCATGACCTTTGGTTGGAGGAACCAAACTTCACCTTTCTTTTCTCCAAGTATTTTCTCCATCCAGCCAACTATAAAATGCTGTAGAGTCTGTGAGAAGAATTTAGGAGGAAACCTTGGGGAATGTGACATTAATTAGTGAGAACATAAAGAATAATAACATTAGCACCTACTGAAAAGAAACTTCAATGAAACCATTTATTTAGAGGTGGTATGTATTTTGACAACACTCTTGGGCCCTTGTTTGAACTTGATCCTTGTGGGCCCCTTCCACCTCAGGATATCTTATGATCTCCATTGGATTCTTCTCATCTAGCTTGAAATTATTTAAAAATCTGGCATATGGCTTGTACCTGGGATTTCAGCTTCCTCTGAGCATCCCCTTGGTAGGACACCTTTCCCCAGCCCTGTGTGATGGTGTTACCCCTCTGTGGATGTGAGCCTGTGCTTCCTGCACTGCAGACCCCATGGGTGCTGCTGTGTGGGTGCAGTGGGTAATGAGCAGCAGAAGAAAATCAACTCTCACTTCCAAGTGCTTAGGATGGAGCATAAGAAATGAATGGAGTTCCATGGTTTTCCAGTCCAGCCTCCCTGTTTCCAAATGAATCCAAGTTGAAGCAGGAGTGTAGATAAAATCCCAGGCACAAGGTGTCAGCAGTCTTTGAACAGGGGCACCATTGTGGCAATGTGCCTGGAAAGGAAGATGTGTTACCCTCTTGCCCCTGAGCACCTCTCCTCTGGCATCCCATGCTCTGGATTAATTATTGTGTGCCTTTAGCACAAGGGGTGGGATCTTGTCTTCACCTGTGTCTGGGAGGATGGGAATTGTGATTGCAGCTGGGACTTAAGGCTCCCAGAATGCCACAAGTGGCTGTGATTTAGATGTGTACAAGTTGAGGAATTTAGCCTCTTAACGCACTTGAACACTCCAGAACTCTTTGGGCAGCCTCTAATGAAGCCTCCCCAGCCAAGGAAATCCTGTGAAAAGTAGGAAAGGTGCTGAGGAGAGGATGAGGGGGCTCATCTCCGAGACAAATGAGATTGGTTCAGTCTTAGCTGTTATATTTGCACAGGTAAAAATATAAATCAAGGCTGTGCTGGTCTATATCTGGCCAGTTTAATTCTGGAGTTCCTGACAGGTGACCCCAGATTCCAGCTGCATTCTCTCAATGCTTATTTTTGACATTGTAATCCAAATTGACGTTCAGTGCATGAATATACAATAAATTCATTACAGCTAAACCCTCCAGCTCAGGGATTTCCTGTTGGTAAGTCTCAGAAAAATCAGGATTCCCAGTGGTATCAGGCTGAAAATGTTTACAGATAAAATTCAAGTTCACAAGTTATGCCAAAATGTTTTTGCAGCTAAAGTGGAACTGTATTTTTAGCCCACTCCAGTAGTGCCTTATCCTTCCTTGTCCTATCCTACCTCTTCCTGCCTGGGATTGGAGGTGGAGGTGCCTGCCCTGCACAGCTCCTGAACAGACTTTTGGTGTGCCTCTCAAGGGGAGCTCATTAAACTGCAGCAGATGAATCCACAGTCCTATGGCTAGCACATTTCTTGAGGGTGTTTTTGCAACTTCAACTGTTTCCTCTTGTCCCTCTTTCTAATGAGCATGAGAAAAATCTGCACAGCATCTTGCCCAGTCACTGTGTGATCACCCTGATAAACACCACAAGCAGGTAAGACTTCAGATACCCCAATTATCTTCAGGAGTGGGACACATCTTCCAATCTTTCCATGTCTATGTGAGGGTTGCAACACGGCGGGGTTATTACTACTTGAGCTCTTGACCTGATGGTTAATAAGCTGTTATGATGAGGTGTGAGCTTGGCCTGGGACTAGTCTGTGGCCATCTGGCACATAGACAGCAGCTCTTTTGCTTCCACCATCTCCCCTTGATGGAGCTGATACTTTATAAAAACAAATGCAGGTCACTTAATCCAATGGATCTCAGCTGGAATTTGAAGCTGGTTTTCTAATAAAATGAAGGTAAAACATTCATTGCTGTGACCCAAACAGGAAATGTGAAGTGGCTCTCTGTGGGGTTCAGGGGTGGGAGCCAAGAGGTTCCCCAACACAGGTAATGCCAGAGTCAGAGGTACTGCTATAAAAAAAGAGATGCATCTCCTGCAAAGCATTAACAAGATCCAAAGAGAACAGGAAAGGTCTCATTTCTACTCATCCACCAGCATGTGATGAGAAGAAAATGTGGCCATGGCCATACAGAAAATGTGCATTTGAGGTATTTTAGGAAAAAAATCAGAACTGTAGGGTAGGGAATATTAGAGAAGAGGATCCAAAGATACTGTAATCCCTGCTACTGGAGAGTGGCAGAACAAAGACATGGAATCATAGAATGGTTCTACAGCATGGAGGAGCAAAATGGACTGTAGCAGAAACCTCAGAGCAGAAGGCTGGAACAGCAGAGGTGAGCGCACTTGGGGTGGAAAACTAAGTGCAGCAAAGACTCCAGAGTGGTGCCAGAAACCACAGGATATCTGGGTGGACACGGGGTGTTGGCTTAAAGTGTAGCCAAAAACCCCGAAACATGAGCAGAAAACAGCAGGGCTGGGCAGTGGCAGATGGGCTGCAGGCAGCTGCCACAAGCACCTGGGAGACTCTCCCTCCAGTGGGGGTCGGGGTCTTGGGTTTTCCCCTGAAGCACCTGAGTAGGTGGTGAGGGTCCTTCCCAGTGAGGTCGGGTATTGACAAGATCCCAGTTCAATGGCTGCTCTTATGTGCAAAGGCTCACCCACGATAGGAGCAGCAGTAAAGGGCTGTGAATTCTCCCCCGCAGTGGCACCAGCCCGACTGTTCCCCACGGGTCCCAAGAACGAGAGAGAGAGCGGGGAGCCGAGCCCAGCTCCTCTCCCTCCAGCAAAAATCTCGCAGTATCTCTGCTCTTTGCAGCCAGCTGCACCCCTTCCCCCATCTTGGCCTTTTCTTTTGTCTCCCTTAAGTATCCTTATTACCATCTCTTATGGGAGAAAATTCCCTGAGAGAAAGAACAAAAAAAAGGGGAAAAACCTAACTTCCAATACCGTGGCAGGGATGTTGGAACATGATGAGCTCTAAAGGTCCCTTCCACCAGATCGTTCTGTGATTCTTAGATGTCTTTCTTCAAATGGAAAAGTTATATCCAGTTTTGTTTTTTGGAGACTTCGGCGTAGATGAACAGGGTAAAAGTAACCACTGCCCCAAAAAGCGTGAAGTCTTTATGTGAAGGAAGATGAGGACAACTGAGAAATCAGTAAATTAGTGAGGAGAAAGATGTTCTCTGTATTTCAGTTCCTTTAGTTGATAAGAATTCTATATCTTGATGAATGAGAGTTTTTGTCCTGGCTCAGTGTTTGGAGGCTGCCCTTGAATTCAGGCACTGAAACAGCCCTGGGATTGTTCTCCAGTTTTCTGTTTAAATATCAGAAATCCTCATGTCTCCTGGAATATCAATCTGTCAGACTGCAGAGAACATCAGACCATTAAGATCATGCATGGAGCACCTGCAGCCTTTGCTCTTTATTGTCACAGCTGTGCGTGTGCACATGGGAAGAATTTAGGAGTTAAAGAGGGTAACATTACTGAACAATCCAGGATCACTGGAGCAACATGATTGAACATCTGATTTAGCTACAGAGCAACTGGTTTGTCTTTCCCTGCCTTCATAGCTCTGGGCTGGGAGGTATGGGGTGATCTGCACTTTGCTATGGAGATCAGAGTCTGCTCTCTCTAAATTAAAGCAGGGAAAGCTGCAGCATTTTGTGTCAGAATAAGGCTGAGCTGAGCTTGCAGGATAAAGGTAGGATTGATCACCCTGATCTGAGAGAGCTGTGATGTTGCTGAGAACAGAGGTTGGACCACTACCTCCAGGGGTCTGTCCAACCTCAGCTATTCTGTGCTTCTGGTTCTTATCACAATGATGTGAGTCACAGGTAACTAGTTCTGGTGCATCCCAGATAGTTATGGTGAGTGGTGCAAAGTCCACCTGGCAGCCAGGAACTAGTGGTATTCTCCAGTAATCAATGCTGGCATTAGTGAATGTCTTCACTGATCACCTGGATGAAGTTTGCTCCAGAAAGCTTGTGGGTGGCAGTACCTAGGTAGGGAAGTGGCCAATGGACTGAAGATCAAGGCTGCTACTCAGAAGAGGGCCCTGAGCAGGCCTGAGAAATGGGCTGACAGGAACTTGACCAAGTTCAACCAGGGCACATGTGAGTTCTTACATCTTGAACAATCCATTGCAGGATGGGCATCTAAGCCTCAGATCACAGCTCTTCAGGCAAGGAAGGACAAGGCTCTGCCCCCATCATCTTGTGTGAATAACTGTGCATTGCAAACTGCCACAGAGAAGGGATGCAGTTCATCAGGTGGAAGTTGGAAGGCTTTCTTGAATAAAATACAAAGGAATGTCCCATGAGGAACTACTGTACAGCTGAAGAGAACAAACCTTTTCCCAGTTGTTTAATACATCCTGTAGCTTTTCCTAAGAACTGTGTCTTCCAACCCCTATCTTTCCACTCACAAAGTTTTGCACTCAGCAAGTGGAGGAGGAAGATTTTCACCCAACATGTTGTCTTTGCCTTTCATTATTCCTTTTAAATAGTGAATCACAGAATTACTGAGGCTGTAAAAGCCCTCTAGGATCATAGAGTCCAACTAATCTCCAGCAAACTACCAGGGCCACCATTAACCTATGTCTCCAAGTGCCACACTGGGGTATGAGGACTCTACCACTGCCCTGGGCAGCCCTTGCCAGGGCTGGACAACCTTTTCAGATTAGGAATTTTCCCAAAATCCAACCTAAACCTCTCCTGGCACAACTGGAGGCTCTTTTCTCTTGTTCTGTCCCTTGTTCCCTGGGAGGAGAGCCTGACCTTCACTGGGCTACACCCTCCTGTCAGGGTGTTGTGAAGAGTGAGCCTCCTTTTTCCAGTCTGAGCCCCACCAGCTCCCTTAGCCTCTTCCCCAGCTCTGTTCCCTTCCCTGGACATGCTCCAGCCCCTCGGTGTCCTTGTTGGGAGGGGCCCAGAACTGCCCCCCAGGACTGGAGGAACTTCAGCAGTGCCTGGAACAGGTCACTGCCCTGGTCCTGCTGCCACACCATTGCTGGTACAGGCCAGGTGCCCTTGGCCTTGCCCACCTGAGCACATCTAGGTTCCTTTCCAGCCAGCTCTTAATCAAAATGAAGAAGACAAAGCCTTGTAAACTCTTGCAGGTCCTGCACTTGTATTTGTGCTCTGCTACAAAGCTCCTCTCTGTTCAAATCTTCCCACACAGAGGTGTCCCCAGGAGTCCTTCTTAGGGGCACCATCAGAGAAGTGTCAGAGCATGGAGGTATTTGAGGGAGGTGGGTGCTCACACTCAGTCAGCTGTAGGTGTGTTATGTCCATAAACAGAAGCATATGGGTTGCTGCTGACCTTTGGTGGAAGCCAGGAAGTTTTTCTCCAGCCTTCACTGCTGAGATGCTGATGAGGGTTGTCTGGAGAAGTTGGGATGCTGAAATTCCCAGATTTCCTTCCCAGGCCAGTCAAAATAAAGAGCTTGGATTCTTTTCTGCATTGGCTGCTGGTGCTGACATCTCTCAGGGGATGGTACTGGAAGGGCCAACGTGCAAATGCACTCTGATGACAGGCCCAGTAAACACCTTCTCGGGCTGAAGAAGTGAAAAATGACAGTAATTTCCTGCCCACACCAACCAAGCAGAAATGTTCCCCCATGAAGTTTTATGAGGCTGCAGAGCCTGGAAACGTATTAAAGGCAGAAAGGACTAAACAGTGGAGAGAGAAAAACTGATTGAGAGGAATTAATGGTATGGAAGTTTGTGAAAATTTAGAAACTCCTCTGAAGACACGGGGTGTGATTTTGACCTGACCTAGAGAGGTGGCAAAACTTGACTTGATTCAAGGCCGCAGATTTGCAGAGCCCCTTGCAGAGACTTTGACACACTAAGAGTGGGCAGGAACTGATGGAAAGTGTAGATACAAAGCAGACAGATATCTAAGCACTGGTGTTTCCCTGCCCTAATGATAGAATGAGTCTATCATAATTATCATGAGTTTTATGGGGTCTCGTGGGGTCTCCCGATGTCTTCAGGAGCATCCCAATCACCAGTGTTCCATGGAGGCTGCCTATGCCCTGCTCGTTGGTGAGTCCTTCAGGGAAGGGCATAGGAAAGGATGTCTCTCCCTGTTCCAGGGCACATGCACTTACAGGCATGTATTTTCAGATGTCCTGGCTCCAGCTCAGAGGTTGAGGCACATGCAGGGAGATGTCTAAACCCTGGCTTCTTCTCACACCTTCCATCTTGAGCAGCCAAACATACTTTGGTAGTTTTCCAAAGGCTGGATCTTCTTCCAGCTGTTCAAGGCCACAAGTCCCAGCTTTTCTAGTCTCAGCCACCTTCCAGAGCCCTGTGCTTTTTCTGCAGGCCCAGGAATGGGTGGTCCTGGTTTGGTGTGGACTTGAGGCACCAACAGCCTGCCATGGGCTAGACAGGATGGGGTGAAGCAGTTTCCTCTGGGTAAAAGCCCCAGGAGAAACAATCACTCTGGGGATGGCTCTGCTGCTCTGCTGTGAGGGATTTCATTGATGCTGAGGAGTCCAAGCAGAGGTGCAAGGGAGAACATAAAGGGGGAAAAATTGTCAAAATGACCTCTGAAAAAGAGAAATACTCTAAATTTTGTATAGGTTGTGGTATTCATTGCCTTCAACTTGCCAAAATGCTGAAAAATATGGTAATTGCACTGAGTGTGGTCGCACACCTTTTGTGAAACATCAAGTTTGTAATTCTTAGAAAAAACACCTTTCTTCTTTAATGTGTAATTTTGGAAATTGCTGAAAGAAAAAGAATGTTTTCTGAAGGATCCCATTTGAGCTACGGGGAGACTATAGACATAATCTAGTTGAAGGTGTCCCTGCTCATGGCAAGGGGTTGGTCTAGTAAAGGTCCCTTCCAACCCAGATCTTTGATTCTTTGATTTTCTGAACTGAGGGCAACCTTGGCTTTTTGCAATTCCACTGCAAGTTTCCTATATGAACTCATTACTGACCTTGTTGTTAACTTTATTGTGCTTTTTTTGTTAGTAACATCCCTATATCACAACTACCTTTTCCCTCAAGGATCTTCAGCTGCTTTTGAGACAAAGGCACTCATGGTGTGATGGAGTTTTTTACAGCTGGACTAATTGCTTGAGACTCCCTTTACTGTTTCTGGAGAGAAACAGACACTCCTATTCATTACTTCCTAATATAGATGATTAAAATAAGTCAGTTGACCAGCTTCAACATATTTATGCAGCATTTGTGATGGGCATCTATGGGGAGAGGAGGGAGGAAGTAGAGACAACCTCTCTAGGAGCAATTTTTCTCTTTAATTTCACATGCAAGATGCTTGTATCTAAATAGTCACAGGCTCTTTCCTGTCCTAGTATGTGATGATGGATGGATAGATAACCTTTCTCCATAAAAAATATACATAATTAAGGGTAAATTTTTCATTGTCATCTCTAGCTTGTGCTGAACAATTCATTTTGCTCTTTTTTTTCCCATGGAATATTGTTGTGGGTGAAGAGATCTGACCTATGTCTAACATAATATTCTTGGATGGGTTTTTTGAGTAATGGCACTGTTATTGTACAACCTCCAGCAAGAATAATTTGCAGAGTGTTGTGAACTTTTGAAAATGACCTGACAACAGCTCTCCAACCAGAGTGGTTTTACAGGGGTCTGTTCCAGCTCCACAGGGCTTGGAAAGAGCGAGGGAAAAAAAAAAAGGCATCAGAGGTCTGTGCCAGCTGCCCTTCAAGTTTGTGGTGTTGGTAAAGGGGCCCAGTGTCTGCTGTGCAACACCCACAGTAGATTCTCTTTGGGGCATGAATAGCTCCAAGTGCTCAATGTTTTTTGAAACAGTCCAAACTTAAAGTCAAAAGGTCACCTTTATGATTTTCTCAGAATGTTTATCTTCACCCATGGCCATCTACTAAATGTGAACACAGAGCCAGCAGACTTGTGCCCAGAGGCTGCAGAAACCTTATGGATAAGAAGAAAAACACATGAGTAAAGATGCTGTTGCCTCCCTTGTGGACACACAGTTCCTCTGGGCTACCAGGACTTTGGTTTGGTCCATTTTCTCCAAACTTGATTGTGATAAGATACAGGTCCAGTCACCATGAATTTAGGTGAGACCTCAATGCAAGCTGCTGCTCTAACAACTGAGGTCTTCATCATGTAGCATGGGTTGGTCTGGTGTATCTAGAAGTCCCAGTGTGATTCTCACCTGCTAGGATTTTTTGAAATTAATTTCTTCCCCCATGTGGGGTTTGGGTCCCCTGAGGGCTCAATGGAGAAGGTGAATGTTCAGAACCAGGCTTCAGTTGGCTGAAAGCCAATTGTCTGCCAAGATTTACTGCACAATTCCATGGCAGAAAGGGCTAATGTGGGACTACTGTGACATCATGCCAAGAGTAACAGCAACAAAAGAAACTGGTTGTGGAGTCAGGATCAGATGGGGTGAGACCCTAATGTTACAGCACTTTGATGGTTATCAAAGGATTTAAAGAGGGGTTTTGCTGTATGGATGGGATGAGGAGACTGCAAGGGAGAGGAAGAGCAGGTTCATGGTGAGCTGGTGTGGAGAAACCTTCAGAGGTGTGCTGGGACCCAGAGTGGCAGGAGCACCGATACCAGCACCCTGCAAATACTGCTGGAGTGAAAATGGATGGATTTTCTGTCTGTAACAAAGCAGTGGTGGAAAGCATCAGCTGGGGAGCCATACTGGGCATTCTGCCAACACCCTCTTGTGTGTGCCACAACTCTGGGGCCCAGGGGAAGTCAGCCTCTTTTCTCTGATGCCAGTGGATGCTGTGGGTCTGTTAATGTGCTATTAGCAGTATCTGGTCACCTCTCTCACTTTACCTGTTCTAAGTGGGCTCTCTCTTGAGTGTGACAAGGAGTGGGGACTCAGCCAGACTCTGGCTGAAAGGCCAGGCACTGCTGGCACACAGCAAAGCTGATACAACCATAATGAAGGGAAAAGGCTGCCTTATTAATGACAGTGGATTACAGAGGAGGAACCAAGGACAGGGACAAAACAGGCCATCTGGGCTGGTGCATAAGATGGTTGGAAATCTCACCAAATTGCCTGAATCCTCTTAATCCTGTTTTAACCATAGGAGCTCCATGCTGGCATCCATCTCCCAGGAACCTCTGTCCATGATATCCCTCCATCCAGTAAAACTAGAAATTGGGCCTACAAGAGAGATATCAAGTTTGTCTGGACTCCCAAAGATGTGTTGCCAACACCCCCCTTCTCCCTGCTGAATAAAATTATGTGCAGCTGAGATGTCCTGACTGCATTCTCTTGAGATGGGTCCTTCTGCCTTTGTGGTACCAGGCTCCCCTGGACTCAGTTAACTTGAACCATTATTAAAATAATAGAGACCCCAGAGGATCTTTAACCAGGAGATCTTTAATAATTACTACCTCTAAGGCTGTTGCTACTTGATTTGAACCAGGGTTTCTCATGCTATCTGAGTCCTGGAGCAGACCTCCAGTCTGTTCCCACAGGGCTATGAGTGCCATGTGACTTAATTGTCCTTGATATTTTTCTAGTTATGTCAAGGGTTTCCTTGGAAATGTTATATAGCTGCAAAAGTGTTTATTATTTGCTGTCAGAGGGCAAATAACACCAAGGCATCTCTGAAGACATCTATAACATATCTGTATAATGTGAAGGTTAAAATAAATCAGTAAAAGAGACACTCTCTTGAGGGCAATATACTTTAAAATATTTCATCTGAAGGCCTGGATATTATTGCACTTGCAATTAATCTTCTTGGTTATAGCACAGCTTGTTTTCTCCTGCCACATTATCTCTCTCTGTTTTCAGCAGCCACTAGATGTCAGGGAGAAATTCTTTTGGCATTGTTTTTGAGAAAATTCCTGTCTAAATTGGAAGCTGTTGAGTTTCTTCATTTGTTCGAGGTCCAAAAAAAAATTTCTTGATATGGTTGGAGATGCCTTGGTATCTCAGCTGTCTCCCTTTGGTTTGCAACCATGGATCACTTCATACAGCAGAAGAGGCTTAGCTCTGGCAAAACAACCACAGCACTGACCATCTTTCATGCACTGCATGTGAGTAATGGATATTTTATTATTACTACTCCTGAATTTTGCCTGGGTGTAAACACTGGCTTTTGGAGCGTTTTTAACCCTTCTGTTATCAGATCATCATGTTGCAAGTATTCTGTGACTTTATGACCAGAACGAGAAGTTCTTGTTTGTAAGATGAGTGGCCTGAGCATATATTAATCCATTGGATTCTGTGATTCTTGGGACACCCTCACTACCAAGAAGACCAGCTGGAGAGGATCACCAGAATCTCATTGGGATGCATGGAGTGGTGATATTTTCTTTATTCTGTCTCTGTCACTCTCTTTCTGTCCCCCTGCCTCCTTTCTATTTCTTTCTTTTCCTCTGTCTCTTTCTCTTATTTACTATAAAATAAAATACATTTTGTTGGCTTTCACCTTAATGTGGGCAGAGGCATTTTTAATCACTTTAAAACCAGATTGTAACACCCTTGTTTATGCACATGACACAAATCTTTCCTATCTTTCTGTGAAGCAGGCATGACTTGGGCTCTGCTTCTGGGGCAGGACCCAAAAAGCTTGGTGTGCTCCAAGGCAAAAAAGAAAGCAGGACACACGGATTTTCTCAGCTACAAAGCATTGGCTGGAAATGTAAGAGTTCAAATGAACTCTCCAGCAGGAGAAATCAGCCAGGTCATCTTAACAAACAGGAGGAGGTACAAGTGCAAATTACAATGGTGTTGTCCTGCCACACTCCTGCAGTTAAGTTGGGCCTGGCAGAGGAGTGGGGGTATAGGAGGAGTTTAGGTCTCCTGGGGAGGGAGATGGTGGCAGAATGAGATTAAAATGGCCCTGACTTGTAAAGGGGAAGCAGAAGAGAAAGAGGAGATATGATAAACTTCCAATATAAACCAAGGAGACACTTAGGACTTGCTCAATCTGTGTCAATTATCATTAGGGACTTCATTTATCTGCAAGGATTGATGTACTTTGAGAAATCATAGAATCAGAGAATGATTTGGGTTAGAACCATCATCTAGTTGAACTCCACTGCCATGGGCAGGGACAGCTTTCCACGAGACCAGGTTTCTCCAAGCCCTGTTCAGCCTGATGTTGAACACTTCAGGGATGGGGCACCCACAGATTCTCTGGGCAGCCTGTGCCAGGACCTGACCACACTCATTGTAAAAAACATTTTATAGCTAAATTTGTATCAATGAGTAGCAATGAACTGTTATCTAAAAGGATTTCTATTTCCTGTTTTGGGGTCTCTATTCTCTGCCACCTACAAACCCAGCTGAAGATTTTGCAATGTTTAAGATGTTGACAGCTTCTCCTGTGTAGATCTTCTGGGTCTAATAAACACAGAAACCATATACTGGCCTTTCCTCAGTGGGTACATTTATATTGTTTCCCTCTTTCCCCCTCCCTCCTTCAGAAAATATGTTGAAACTCAAGTATTTTTAAGACTGCTGATTTTCAGTCAAATTTGCTAGAAATTTGTAGAAGGGTTCAAGAAATGCTACAGGAAAAGCAGACAGTCTGTCAGACAGATATATGCTCCCCTCCCACATGCTTCATCATTGACTGCACAAACTTCATCTTCTTAGGGTGCAACAAATCACTCCCACCTTCATCAAACTCTGGCAGCAAAGAAAAATTGCAGCCCTCAGTATTTCTCAGTAGTGGAGTTCTGTGCTTTTATTTTTCCTATGTGATATCCTGTTTCTGCAGAAGAAGAAGTTAAAGCCTACAACTGATTTTCTGTAATTTATTTTGTGCTGGTTAAGGGTGGTGATTCTTATGGGGGGAAAAAAAAAGGTATAAATGGCTACAAATTGCAAATGATATGGGTAGGAGATGCTGTGGATGCCTCTAATCTCTGCTGTGACAGCCAGGGGAAAATACAGAGTGTCACATAGAGTTGTAGTATCTCTGTCCTTCCCCAAGTACTACTGGTTGTATCATGATGGTGAGACAGTTTTATGGGTGCTTGATTTGACCAGTTTAAACACCAGGGAAAGTCAGGGTGCTTGGTCTGTGACCTGTCCCATGAATGGGAAAAGTTTCAGGGAACTGCTCTGACAACAAGCTCAATGGACACTCGCCAATGGCAAGAGGCAAGGTCAAAAACCAGGCACCTGCTCCAGTTTCTGTGCCTTCAGTTGTCCCCCTGTCTTCCCAGAGCTCTCCATCACCTGGCTCCTTCTCATGCTTGGGCCAGCTTTGTTCTCCTACCCAGAGAGTACCAAAACCCAACATCCCATGTGCCACTGAGACATTTTGATTCAGCCATGCCCCTGCATCACAGGGTTGATGAGGACAAGATGATTTTGAAATCCCTTTCATGGTGTGGACACATAGTCTACTTTGTCCCCTACATGTCCCCTTTGTCCAGACCACAGGAGGAGGTGAGAAAACCAAGGACTCTCTCCCTCCTGGAACTCCTATATGTGTGAATGAGCCTGACTTTGAGAGCCTCGTGTGGGCCTCTTGTGTAGATGATCATTGGGGGATCCAGTTGGGCCTCTAATTTCACCAAGAATCAAGCAATGGTAGAGGAGTAAGCAGACAGAGAAATAAGACTGAAAAATGCATCCCTGTGTGCAGACAGGATGGGGAACTTGAGCCCTGCCCTCCACACTGTCTCCTCTTGTGCTTTGCCTCTGACACTTGAACCATAAAATCCTCCAAAGACATTGATGTTCTCTTAATGTGTGACCACGTTGCTCAGAAGCTGATGGCCTTGGACTCATTTGGAGCTTCTACACGTTTCTATAATAAGGCAATAAATAACAGGTACATTAAAGAGGCAAAATAAAAAGCCTGGTCCTAGAGAATAGAAATAAACTCCAGAGATGGGAAATTTCCCTGAGAGGAGAAAGGAGACAACCAGATGGGCTTTTGGACCTTTCTTCCTTCCTTAATTTCTATAAACATGAAAAGAAGTTGGACAAAGCCATAGGTTTATAGCCAGCCTTGGAAGAGTGGATGTCCAATGCTTGGGGGAGTTTTGGTTGCTTCTTGGTGGGAGACATCCCCATAAACTCCCTCACACTTGGACAGGAATATCATTAAAACAAGTGTCTTTATGAGATTACATGGAATTACAATGTCTCTTTTGTTTCTGAAATGAGTGTAAATTTGTCAGTAGGGCTCATCTGCACTCTTCAACCTCTCTTTATAGAAACAGAGCCACCTTCACTGGGCAGTGTTTGCCCAAGGAAGAGTGGGTGCAGGGGGACCAGAATAGCCGCTGAAATTTCATATTTAGTAAAAACTAGAGGGGGAAGTTTTTAATTTTTCACTCTCAAGTAAATCTCCTCCTGTACACAAACCAACTTATGCCCCATTCTCCATTTTTTCCTCCTGTAGGCAGAGCCTCTTCAGCCAGAGATGCCTACCAGCCATCTTATACTGCCTGATTTAGAGTGAGTAGCACTGGGTCATTGCATCCTGTGGAGAGGATTGTCTCTTCCTCTTGCACCTCTATCTCTTCTTCCTCACAGTCCTCTGAAGGAACCACTTTGAAGAAACAACCCCTGGCATGCGCAGACTAGTCTTTGAGAGGCAGACTCATCTTTTGGGGATGCATCCCAGCAGGTCAGTTTGTTGTTTAGTCCATGTATCACTCTGTGTGAACTGCAACATGACAACCCCATCACAATATTTGTGATATC
>VWYE01023024.1:7713-21262 GCA_013398995.1 Alaudala cheleensis | reverse complement strand
CAAAAGTGACATCATCGGGAAAGAACCCGGGACTCCGGCGAAGTGTCGATGCGTTAAACCTTAACCGGGGCGGGAAATCCTACGCGAGGTGCAGCGCGGCCGGGGGCGGGGGCGGGATGCTCGGAGAAGCACAGACTGGGAGTCACTCCGGGGCGATGTCCATGGAACGTGGCTATGTACAGGGCGGTGGGGCGAGTGTACAGGGCCGCGCTCAGGAAGGCAGCTTGGGCTCTATCCGCAGAGAAGCTTCGTAAAGGCTCTCCTCGTCCATCACGGCCGACTGGTCCAGCAGGTACTGCGTCACCTGGGGACGGAGCGGGGCCGTGAGCGGCGCCCCGAGGCAGCCGGGCCCTGGGGAACGGGGTGTGCCTGCCACAGGGCGGGGCAGGACACTCTCTGCTCCCTGGGGAGGGGCTGCTGCCCCTGACGAGCCGTTTCTGAGCGTGTCCAGGGTGTGAACCTCGGGGCACCCCGAGCCTGTCCCTGTGCAGCAAAAAAGCTCCTGCCACTGCCTGGGGCCACGGGGGGAGCCTGCTGGAGCCCTCACAGCCTCCCCCCATCCCCTGCCAGCTACTGAGGGCTGAGATGCTGCGGTGGAAGAGGGAGGTGAGGAGCAGAGCACGGCCCTGGCTCTGGGGACAAGGCTGTACCTTCGGCTGGTGCTCGATCTTGTAGGAGGTTTGCTGGAACTGGCGGATCTCCCTTATGATGTGTGAGATCTGTGCGGGGAGGAAACACAGAGGGTGCTCATGGCTCAGCCAGCACCCAGGGAACCCGTCCCAGGGCCCAGGAGGGCAGGGGCACCCAGCACAGCACAATGAGAGGCCTTTCTGTCCCTTCCAGACGTTGGGAACAGCCCCAGGTGTGTGCAGGGGACACCTGTGGCCTCCTGGTGCTGTGCAGGTGAGGGCTGAGGGGACACAGACCCGGCCACAGCCACATCAGCCCTGTGCCCATGAGCACTCACCATCCTCATTTTGGAGAAGTTCACCAGGCCATCCTCAGTGTAGTTGGGGGTGCCCTCCTCGATGAATGCCAGGTCAGTCAGGTACATGCCCAGGTAGGGGACACACGGAGGGTCACAACTGCAGGAGCAAACCACAAGGAAAGGAGGAATAAAACTTCCTCACTTTGGAGCTTGGGGCAGGGTAGGGGAGAAAGGGACAACTCTGCAGTCAGCAGAATTGGAAGGATTCTCTCTAATATGGAAAGGCTCTCCCAGGGAAGGCTGCTGGTCTCCTGGGCCGCCACCCCAGCAGGCAGCAGGACAGGCAGGACGTGTGGCTGTGCCCCTCACAAAGCCTGGGATGCAGGAGATGAGCTGAGGGCAGCTTTGACAGAGGGTCGGGAAGATCTTCAGATGCTTCTATGGGCACCCTGGTCTAGTGCAAGGGGGCCCTGCCCACACAGAGGTCTGGAACAGGATGAGCTTTAAGCTCCCTTCCAACCTAAAGCATTCTGGGATTTGATGATTCCATGATAATGACTGGGAGAATTGTTCTCTGGCAGTGATTTTTCCCTTTGCAGTCCCTTTTATTCCCATCTCCCATGTGCTGCACAGAGGAGCAGCTCAGTCCTGGGGATCACTGTGCTGGCTCTACAGAACACCTTCAGTGCAGGCTGTGAGTGATGCTGGGAGCAGAGCTCAGGTCCCCCCACACCCCACAACAACCAGGAGCAGCCGTGGGAGAGGAGGAGAAGCACCATTCACTCACTTTTTCAGTGCCTCCCTCAGGTTCTTGAACCTGCCCTCTGACGACACCAGCTTCTGGAGTTTATCAATCAGAGCCTTTGTCTGCAAGAAACCAAAATGCTGCTCGTGGGGCCCCGAAGAACCCCACTCCCTGCAGCTGGGGGGGGTCACTTCCATCCCACCCTGCCCAGGGCACATCACCCCACCAGCTGTTCCTACACCTCTGGAGGTACAGCAGTGCCCTGGCTGTCACACCCACCCTGCCCAGGGCCTGCTCCCCCCTCTGCCCTGGCCAGCGCCTGTTTTCATTCACAGCTTTGTCATTTTATGGCAAAAACACCTGCTCCTGGCACCAGTGAGTGCCACCTACTCCTGTACCCCATTCCTCAAACAGGAATTCATCCTGCTCCCCCAGAACGGGTCTGAGGAGCTCAGAAAACAGTCAAAGAGAGTCTGTGTGTGTGTGTGCAGCTCTCTGGGAAAGGTCTGACTTGCAGGGTGGGGACAAGAGGAAAAGTGTTTAGACCGGATATTGGAAAACTCTCTTCAAGGCTGCCCAGCCCTGGCACAGCTGCCCAGGGCAGTGGTGGAGTCACTGGAGGGATTTCACAGATACCTGGATGTGGCACTTGGGGACAGGGGTCAGTGGTGGCCTTGGCAGTGCTGAGGGAACAGTTGTACTTGCCTGGTCTCAGGGAGCTTTTCCAACCCAAACAATCCCGTGATTCCACGAGCAAACCCAGCTCCAAGGTAGGGTCTGCCCGTCCACGCTCCCCCTCCCTCCTGAGAACGGCCTGAAACCCTTTCCCCGCTGTGTCACTCCCTCCCAGCGCCTCCCATCCCGCCGGGCGAGGGGGGCAGCCCCACCTGCTTGGAGACCTTGAGCCATGTTTTCTTGAGGCGGAAGATGGCACTGCGGTTGAGGGAGGAGGTGATCTCCAGCACGGCGTTGTAGTTGTGCAGGCAGCGGCAGATGTCGGCCACCGCCACCCACTTCTCGATGGCGCTGACGCGCGCGTTGATCTCCTCGTTCCGGATGATCTCGGACGCGATCAGGTTGCTGACCTTGGGGACACACAGCGCCGAGCCTCAGCCTGACCCTGGGCACGGCTCGGGGTCCCCCAGCCTCGCAGCAGGTTTGAGGTTTCCCCGGAGGAGCGGCTGCAGCAGGAGGAGCCCCACCCGCACCGGTGCCTGAGGCAGGGAGACCCTCACACCCTGCCCCGGGCCAGGGGCTGAGCTGCACCCCCTGTGTCCACCCCCTGCACCTACATCATTGAAGTGCTTTGTGTTCTTCATGATGTACGGGGTCCTCTCGTTCTTCTCCAGCTTCATCCAGCCCTGCCCAAAGAATTCCCTGCAAACCACAGTGCTCAGGTCAGCTTTTATTTCCCGGTTTTATGGGATGTCCAAGCCCTGCAAGCTGCACCCGCACAGGATGGAGATCCCGGGGTGTGTCTTTGCCCCCACACTGCTGGAAAGGGATGTGGTTGAGAGTGTGGTGGTTGTGGGAGGGTCTCCTTGGGCACCCCAGCACAGAAGCCACAGGGTCAGGACTCAAATCTGCACTTGATCCAAGTCTGGGCTGCTGGCAAAGCCCAGGAAGGCTTTGCACTCTCTGGGCTCAGCCCAGCCAGGCTGCCCTGGGTGACCAGAGCCACCTCCCCTGGCCCGTGGGGGTCACTCACTCATAGGGGATCTTCTTGAAGACCAGGTGATCCAGCAGTGTCAGCTGCTCTGCGATCTCCAGGGCTGAGTGGTTTTCAAAGGGTTCTGCTTTCACCCCCTCGGCCTGTGGGACAGAGGAACAATGGTGCTCACCAGGCAGGAGCTCCCACATGAACACAAACCCAAATCCTGCCCAAATAAACCCCAAAGAGCCCTGAAGACACAGAAGAACCCCCCAAGAACAACACACACACACACAAGAGCCCAGCACAAGGCAACAGCCCTTTGCACAACCCCTTGGGACAGGGATTGTGAAAGCTCCAGCAAACAAACACTGTCTGGGCTCCTCCACAGCTCCAGGGCCCCTGGAGAGGCTGCAGGGGCACCAGGGGGTGCAGCTGTGGGGCAGAGCCCAGCAGAGCCCCGGGGCAGGGGGCACCTGTGGCACCTGTGCAGGGCAGGGGGCTGTGGGCACCGAGGGTCAGCAGGACACAGCCCCTGCTCAGGATGTGCACCCCAAACCCAGGGCACCCTCATGTCCTGCAGGTCACTGCAGCCTGAGGGGCAGAGTGACGCCCTCAGGGCTTTTTTGTTCTCGCCTCTTCAGAGGAAGTTTCCAGAACACAGAGTTGTGGGCAACAGCTCAAACCAAGCCCAGGAGGGACTGGCCCCACCCCAGAATCCACCAGCAGAGCCAGGGGACAGAATCTGGGGTGTTTCAGGTGTTCCAGGACAGTTTCAAGTGGCTCTTGTGCTCTCCTGGGAACAGGTTTGGTTGGGTTTTTCCAATGCATGAGGGCAGCAAGTGCTCTGCAGCCACCCTGGGGGCTCCAAATCCAGGGCACATTCCCAGGGCTCTCTCCCTGGGGAGCCAGAGCCCATCACCAGGAACTGGAACAGGTTTGGGGACACAGGGGACACAATGGGAACGCCTGGGGCTCTCCCATGTCCCTGCAGCAGGCACAGGCAGCAGCAGGCAGGTGTCTCTGTGCCCTCCCTGCTGACTGCAGGGGGAACAATGAGCCTGGGGGCTGCTTGGTGTGGCCTCTGCCCCTCCCCAGAAAGCCTTTCCTGGCTGTGCAGCTGCAGCCCTGGCACTGGGCTCTTCCCTGAGCTGGGGGTGCCGGAGCATCAGGGCCTTTGGCTGAGAATCCTCCACCACGGGGGCAGACAGGCAGGGAGGGAAGGAGTATTTACCATCTGCACCACCTCCTCCAGGGTGATCTGGTTGTCTCCTGGATCCTCCTGCGTCAAGGTCCTGTGGCAGGGAAAGCCAGGATTAGCGCAGCTGGGAAACCAGCAGACCCCACAGGGCCTCATGTCCCTGGCTGGCCCCTCCCAGGCCCCTGGCACAGTCCCTCCTGGAGCCCTGGTGCCTGCTGTGATCCCAGGCGAGGGCAGGAGCAGCCAGCAGCCGGCAGTGGCAGCAGAAGCCACGTCCTGCCCACAGCCCCGCACCTGATGATGTTGGCAGCCGCTTTCCTCTCCTGCGTCAGGAGCTCGGGGTCATGGATGACCTCCTCCAGGAAGCCAATCACCCGGAACTTCAGCTCCTCGTTGGTCTCAAAGTCCTGCCAAGGCCACACGGGTCACTGTGCTGGGAGTGACACTGATCCCAGC
Source organism: Alaudala cheleensis (assembly GCA_013398995.1). NCBI lineage: Eukaryota > Metazoa > Chordata > Aves > Passeriformes > Alaudidae > Alaudala > Alaudala cheleensis. Next base: position 16,281 of record VWYE01023024.1, on the reverse strand, counting down.
AGAGCTGCTCCTGACACCCAGCTGGGGAAGGGGCTGCCCCTCCCCGGCACAATCCCAGCACAGGGAGGCAGCAGCCTCACTCAGTTCCACTGGAGGGCTGGGTGAGTTCCCAGTGACAGCCAGCAGGGCACTGCTCCCACTGCCCCAGTCACCAGGGACAGGAGAGCAGGGACAGGACCCAGCACCCGAGCCCTGACCCCATCCTGAGCACCCCAAACCCAGAGACTCCCCCTCCTGTGCACTGTGCAAACACTGGGATGTGAGGTCTGAGATCCCAGCTCCCTGCTCCTCACCATCCACACTCCTTCACCAAAACCTCGGTGCCGAATTGGCCGAGGCACCCAGTGTGCAGCTGAATTCCTGGTGACAGGGGAGAGGGAGGGAGCCCTGCCCACCTGCGAATGTTTGGACACCCAGTGCCGCAGCACGCTGAGGAAATTCCCGGTGACAAAGGGACAGGGAGGGAGCCCTGCCCACCTGCGAATGTTTGGACACCCAGTGCCGCAGCACGTTCAGGACGCGGTTGGTGGCCGCTCTGCGGATCACAAACTCCTTGTCTCCGTTCCTCTGGTCCGTCGGGAAGCCTGAAACTGCCAGAGGCGCCTTAGCACGGCACAGCCCCCTCAGCGAGGGCTCACAGCCGCTGTGGGGCTGTAAGGGAACACCCCTTCCCCAGCACCCCTGGGCAGGGGGACACCTGGGGCCAGGTGTGACCTGCACATCCCTCGGGCAGTGCCCGGGCTGTCAGGACACGGCCCGGAACAGGCTCTGGGGGCTCTTCCCAGCCGGAATGTGCCCGGAGGGAATCCCCGCTGTGGAAACGGGCCGTCCCTCGGGGGCGGTACCTGCGCTGGCCAGGGACATCCTGCGGTACTTCTCCTTGGTGGGGGTGCCCTCGTTGGCCCCGGCCGTGGCGATGGCGAAGGCGGAGGTGGCGGACAGGGCGCTGCGGGTGCTGTCCAGGTCCCGGCAGGACGTCATGACCATGCCGTTGTTGTAGGAAAACAGCGAGAACTCTGCGGCAGGAGAAACCAAACGCCCCTGTGGGCGCTGCTGCTGCCCAGACAGGCCCCACACGTGCCAGCCCCCCGACACACGGACACCCCCCACGCCTCACTCCTTACCTGAGGAGTTTTTGCACTTGATGGACTTGGGAGTCGTTGGAGATTTCGTTGGGGAAGCTTCAGCTTCTGCTTCATCGCTGTGGTTGGGATCCGTGTCCGACTCCTCCCTGACGGACACCTCTGAGCCTGGGAGGAGCAGGGAACCCCTTTACACCCACCGCACACAGGTACAGCCTCCTTTCAGTTCTCCCCCGTTTTCCTGAGGTCTGACCCATTCCCTTTGCATGCAGCCACCGTGTGCAGGAAAGGTACTGAGTTCTGCTGTTTCTGTGGGATGTTTTGGAGCAGGATTTTTCTTCGAGGTGGGGTGGGTTTGGGTGCTGTTTTTGCTTTTGTCATTAAAAATGACTGAGATTTCAGGAGGCAGGAGTTCTCTGTGCGTGCCCTGAACCGGCCCCAGCCCCGCAGGCACTCACTTTGCTTGCCTGGCAGCGGCTCCTCCTGCTTTTCCGAGGCCGCCTCTCCTTCGTCCGGGATTTTGTTGGGGTAGCTGCCGGACACGTAGAGCTTGTTGATGTCCAGCGTGGTCTTGCTGAAGGGGGCCATGGAGGAGTAGACGCCGGCGTAGCCGTTGGAGGAGCAGCCGAGGGCCGCCAGGTCCAGCGCCTTGCCGCCGGTGATGATGGGGATGTTGAGGGACAGCTTCCGCCGCCGGCTGGGCGACGACGACTTGCTGAGGGACAGCGGCGGCGGCGACGAGAACTTGCGGTTGGCCCGGGGCGACTTGGGGGGCTCCCCGTAGAGCAGCTTGTTGTTCTGGCTGTTCGCAAACAGCAGCTCCAGGGACCTTGGGGACACAGGGAGGGGCTGAGCCGGCAGCGGGAGGACGTGGGGATCCCCCCCGGGCACAGCAGAGCCCCACGGGCAGCGCTTGGCCCTCCCAGGAGTGGGGACACCCGCGGAGCTTGGCTCCATCTCCCTCCCCTGTCCGGGGGTGCCACAGCTCAGGGGCAGCGGTGACAGCCCCAGGGGGACACCAGGGACAGGGCGGCCTCACCGTGCGGGGATGGCGCTGATGGGCTTCTTGTAGATGGTGATGAGCTTGTCCAGGACGACGAGGGCGGTGGTGAAGACGCGGTAGGAGTGCAGGAAGGTGTTGAGGAAGTCGATGCTCAGGAAGCGCAGGTCCGTCAGCCTCTCGAGCAGCCGCTCCACGCTGGCATAGCGGATCTGCAGGACCTTGCAGGAATTCATCGTTTTACTGAACCTAATGTCAACATCATCACAATACAAGCTGGCATCAGACCTGCAGAGAAACGAGATTTCTGTGGTTCCAGCCTGGAACGAAACCAAGAGACCACGGGAAGGGGGGCAGGAAGGAGCCCTGTCCCTCTGGGGTGTCCCCATTGGAAAAAGCACGGGTGGGGATGCTCCCAGGGGAAAAACTGGGAATCCACAGCGTGGGATGGGTGGAGTGCTCAGTGCTGGCAGCAGGGAATGGGGCAGGAACACCCCCGTGCTGCCCCATCCCACAGCTGGGACCAGCCCCCCTCATCCCACACATGTCCCCTTTGCACCCCAGGACCTGCAGGGATGACTGCCCCGTGCCCCTCCCTTCTGGCACTTTTACCCCCTCTTTACTTTGTTATTTTCTCTAAACTCTCCCCTTTGCCATTCCCACCTCCCCAGGCACACACAGATCCCTCAGCAGCTCATCCACCCTCCCAATCACCACACTGGAACAGCCATGGAGCTCATGGGGGGGTCCCAGGGGCTCCCGAGGCTCCTGGCAGCGTTTGGCCACCACAGGAGCCGTGTCCCAGCCCCCTCCCACACTCACTTGATCATCTGGGGCACGGTGACCTTGGAGTTCTCCTCGAAGGCGTTCATCATCAGCCCGTTGCAGCGGATGTTGTCCACGCACTGGGGGAGCAGTGCAGGAAGTCAGGGCTGGGCTTTCTCCAGACCAGGCACATCCCTGCTCTACCTGCAGGTCCTGACACCCCGGGAGAGCCCCCGGGCTGCCAACCCAGGCACAGGGCGGGCGGAGGGGCCACAGCCTGTGTGCCCAAACCAGTGCCACAGCCCGGCAGGGACCCCACGGCAGGGACCCCACGGCAGGGACCCCACGGCATCTCCTCACCCCGAGAACCCCCTCCCTGCTGGCTCCTACCTGGCTGATGTCACTGGTCCACGCAGCCTTCTCCTGCCTGGACGAGGCCACGAGGATGACGGTGAAGGATGAGGAATCTTTTGGCTCCACCACGATTTTGAAGTCGAGGTGGTCAATGTCTTGTCCTGATGATTTGGCTTTGGAACAGGAAAACCCCACACAGTGACGGGGGAAGCCTTTCCCATCCCCTCTCCCCCAGCAAGGGCTTTACTCAGATTCCAGGGAGGGTTTATTCAGGTTTTTGTGGGTTGCTGGCTGTCCCAGGAAGGTCAGGTCTGTCTAAGCCTGCTTGGTTCACAGTAAATAATTAATCTAATTAATCCCCTAATCTAATTAAACCTCAGCAGTGGATTCCTCGAATCTACTGGCACCTGAATTTGCTGCTCCCAGCCCCACCCACCCCGCAGCACGTACCGTCCTCGTCGGTGCTCTCGGGCTCCTCCACCAGCGTGCAGTCGATGAGGGAGATCACTCCGTTCTGCAGGGGGGCAGGGGGGGCTCAGCTCGGGGCTCCGGGGACCCCCCCGGCCCCCAGCCCAGCCCCACCCAGGGCGGGAGCCAGGCTCCAGCAGCAGAACCCCCCCGGGATGGCGGTTCCCCCTTCCTTGTCCCCAGGCCAGGGGTGGGGACAGGTCGGTGTCCCCAGCGGGGCACACACAGCCCAGGACAGGGGGACACACTCCCCGCGCCTGCTTTCACTGGGGAAAAAAAAAATCCGTGCCTGCTGGGATCTCTGGGTTTTCCTTGTCAAACTGATCAAGTAATTTGTTTATAAATTATTTAATAAGAGCTTTAAATTTAATTTTCCCAAAGTCTGTTGTTGCAATTATCAGCTCTTTGCCACGGACTGTAATTCTTCAAACTGATAATTTAATGCCAGTAACAAGCAATTTCTGTAAGATTCTTGCTCAATTAACTGCCAAACCTCCCCAAATAAGCACGGGGGCCCAGGGAGCCACCAGAGCAGCCAGGAGAGCTCCAGACAGCCCGGGCTGTGATTGCAGCTTCTTCCAGAACAGGCTGTCAACGTTCCTGCCGCAAATCGGGGTAAACTCTTATCAAGATCTTGTAGTTTCTCATCTCTCCCGCGACTCAGCTCCGAATGGAGCACGTGAAATAAACCCAGGTGGCCACAGGCTGCCAGCTCAGGAGCCCTGGGACACAGCCGGGACACAGCCCGGGACACAGCTCAGGGACACAGCCCGGGACAGAGCCGGGCCAGAGCCGGGACACAGCCCGGGCCACCCTCTGCCCGTCCCCACGGCCCGGGAGCAGCAGCCGCCGCCCCCGCGGGGTCCCCGCTCACCTTGGTGAGGTGCAGTTTGCCCCCGGAGCCGCGGGTGCAGATGATGAGGTGCTTGGAGAAGAGGAAGCACTGCCGCTCGCCCTCCTTCCGGAGCGACAGCGAGCCCAGGCGGCCCCGCGTGATCTTCCCCTTCTCCGACATCGGCACCTGGATCAGGGAGCCTGCGGGGGACACGCGTCAGCCCCGGGAGCTGCCACCACCCCCAGTCATGGGCACCAGCAGCTGGGGACACCGGCCCAGGTCCCAGCCCACCCTGTGCCCCCATCCCAGGGCAATCCTCCGGGACTGCCAAGCTCCTGCTGCCTCCCCGGGGCACCGGGAACCTCCCACACCCAGATGGGGAAAAGGGCAGCGACAAAAGTGCCAGAAGTGCCCGAAAGTGAGGTGCAGCTGATGAGCCAAAACTCAGAACCGAGCTGTGTTGTTAGATTTCACAGGGCAGGGCGTGGGGCTCGGGGTCAGCACACAGGGCAGGGGAGCTGGCTCTGGCACACACCTTGCCTGACAAAGGTCTGGCTGGTGTCCAGCAGGATCTCACAGCCCTCGATGATCATCCTCTCTATCGCCAGGTTTTTGCGGATATTTTCAGTCTCGCTCACTTCATCGTGCATTATCCTGAAGGATGGAGAGGAGAGAAACAGGAGCTGGGGTGGGACCTGCACAGGTTCTCCCAACCCCTCGGGACACGTGGTGGGGCTGCACCAGGTGAAACCCAAACTGAAGGAATGTCAGGGCTGTGCAGCAGATTCCACTCAGACAGAGCCAGAGCTCCAAGGTGACCTGCACATCTGCCCAGACTGTGCCTCCAGGCTGATAAACATTGAAATGGGAGTGCTTGGAAACCACAGGATTCAGATTTAGGGCAGACAGATCCCCCCATCACCTGCCCCCTCTGATATCCCTGCTCCTTGAGGAGTGGCAAAAGGGATGGAAACTTCACAGAACTTAAAGTGGGTGGGTGGATTTGGCACTGACATCCAGAACATTCCATGGGCTGGGGAGGAAGAGGATAAAAGCCAGGGAATTATGGCCAATTCCCAAGTGCTCCTGTGGAGATCTGGGAGGCACTTGGTGCCTTCCCATGGGGCAGCCCCACCAGTCCTGCCCTGAGCAGGGGACAGAACCAGACACTGGGAGCCATCCCAGGCCCCCAAAGCCCTCATTTCATCACCCAGGAGCCCTGGGAAACACTGCCCTGGCCAGGGATAGCCAGGACCCGTGCCACAGCCCAGGGAGGCACCAGCAGCTCTCACCTGGACAGCTCTTCCAGCTTGGACTTGGCATAATCCAGGCTGTTCCTCTCCACGTGCTCGTGGGGCGTGTGAGCCAGCAGCTCGTGCAGGGTCAGGATGTACCTGGGGATCTGCAGCACGAGGGGCAGAGCAGAGGTCAGTGGGGCACTGGGGACAGCAGGGGCCCACCCTGGGCTGGTCCTGCCATGGCTGGGGATCACCCTGGCCAGGGACACCCCGGCCNCCCTGGGATGCTCCTGCCATGGCTGGGGACACCCTGGCCAGGGACACCCTGAGCAGTCAAAGCTTCAAAGCTCCTTGTGCCAAAGCGGAATGAAGAGGGGGAACAATNAGCCAGGACCCGTGCCACAGCCCAGGGAGGCACCAGCAGCTCTCACCTGGACAGCTCTTCCAGCTTGGACTTGGCATAATCCAGGCTGTTCCTCTCCACGTGCTCGTGGGGCGTGTGAGCCAGCAGCTCGTGCAGGGTCAGGATGTACCTGGGGATCTGCAGCACGAGGGGCAGAGCAGAGGTCAGTGGGGCACTGGGGACAGCAGGGGCCCACCCTGGGCTGGTCCTGCCATGGCTGGGGATCACCCTGGCCAGGGACACCCCGGCCTGAGCAGTCAAAGCTTCAAAACTCCTCATGCCAAAGTTGAATGAAGAGGGGGGAACAACGTGGGGCTGTGCCAGGAGCCTGCTGCTCCCAGTCCCAGAGGTGTGGGGTAACTGGGGAGCCAGCAGCACCCAGAGTGATGGCCCAGGCAGGTCCCAGAGCCGTGTGGCACCACCAGGCTCCAGCCCCGGCTGTGGGGATGGGGTTGGCACTGTCCATCCCATCTCCCCCAGCCAGCCCTGGCTCCAGTGGTCACCTGGAACATGGGGTAGGTGAGGAAGGTCTCCAGGGTCCTCTCCTCGCAGTCGGGCTTGGCCTCGTAGTGCTTGAGCAGCTTGTCGAAGTCGCGGTTCTGCTTGCAGTGTGCCAGGATCTGCAGGCTGTACTGGTGGTTGCGCACAAACTCCTGGTAGATGTTCAGCATGGGCAGCAGGATGTCGAACAGGTCGGCTGCAGGCACAGCAGGGGCAGTTCCAGGGTGGGATGCTGCAGCCCCGGAGCCCGGCACAGTCCCCTGATCCCCCTGAGCCCCAGCCAGGCCTCCTGCTCCTGGTGCCCCCCAGCTCTGCCCAGTTTGGGTTCAAAGAGGGTCAGATGGGACACGGAGATGTTCTCCAGCTGCAGCCCCCCTGTGCACGGCCCAGCCCCACCTCCCACCTCCCAGGAACACCGGAATCTGGTCAGGCTGGGGTTGTTCCTCCGTGGCTGACGTGACCAAGCGAGGTCAGGGCGTGCAGCGGGTTCTGCTGCTGGTTGGAAAACGCCCGTGGAGCTGCAGAAGCAGGAGGAGCAGCAGGAGGAGGAGGAGGAGGAGGAGGCAGCAGCACTCACCCAGCACCAGCGTGGGCCAGCTGGAGATCCGTGCCTTCAGGCCTTGGTAGAAAATTTGGTGCAAAAACATGATCGTTTCGCTGGAAGAGGAACCGAGACAGGAGTGAGCCAAACCAGGAACAGACAGACGATTGAGAGGTAAATAACGAGGAATTAGACAAAACCCCCAGCCCAGGGGGAGCGGGGCAGCCTTGGGCTGGCTGGGGGACAGCTGGGGCAGTGCAGAGGTTGTTCCTGGAGGCACAGGAGCTGCAGGGAGCCCTGGCACTGAGCACCCAAGGGAGGGCAGAGCTGCCGGGATGCCACAGAGCTCCCGGGACGGAGCTCACCTGTTGAGGAAAATGCTGCTGACATCGTCGTGTGTGATGGGCGGCTTCTTGGAGCTGGCAGCCATCCGCAGCGGCCGCAGGAAGTTGTTGACGAGGATGTGGAGCTGCTGGACGTACTCGGCCTCAGCCTCCAGCATGCTGAACACCACCTGGTTCCTCTTGCGCATGCTGTCGGCGTGCGGGGACCTGATGTAGTCCTGGATGATGGTCTTCCACTTCCTGCGGCACAGCCAGCCCCGCAGGAAGCTCTGCACCTGCGGGAGCAGTGCCCGGGGGTCAGGGACGGGGCTGGGGCCAGGCAGGGAGCCGGGAGGTTCCCCGGCTCTGTGCCGAGCTGTGCGTGCGCTGCTGCCCCTCGCTGGGGCCGCTCTGAACCCTCCGGGCTGGGAATCCAACAGCTCCTCCAAAAACCCGGCACGGGCTGCCCCATCCCTGGAGAGTTCAAGGGAAGGTTGGATGGGGCTTGGAGCAACCTGGGGCATTGGAAGCGGCACACGACAGGGGGTGGAGCGAGGTGAGGTTTAAGGTCCCTTCCTGGTGTAACTGGGCACCCGCAGCACGTCCTGCTCTGTGCCCAGAGCTCTGTGTCCCCAGGACAGGGACTGCCCCGGCCCATGTGTGGCTCCCTGTGGGAATGCTGTCGGGGTGATGGCTTTTCCTTTGCTAAAATGGAAGCTGTGACTGCCTGGGGAACAGAAGTCTGGCGCTGCAGGAGCCAGCACTGGCCAGGACAGCTCGTGCTCTGGGGAATGCAGGGGTGCCCTGCCAACAGCCCAGCTCCCACTTGGGCAGAACACATTTTCCTCCTAAACCCCTGCTGGCAGAAGCACTTGCTCAGACACCCCCTCCAGCCCCGCAGGGAGCGCGTCTGCCGTGCCTGGGCTCCCCCCGGGGGCCAGCCCTGGCCGCCACCCACCTTCTTGATCTTCTTGATGTCGCTGTCGTCGTCGCTGGGAGCGCTGCTCTGGCTGGCCTGGATGCGCTCGTGGTCCTTGAGCAGGGACGCGATCTGTGGG
>VWYE01023023.1:153494-190250 GCA_013398995.1 Alaudala cheleensis | reverse complement strand
CACATGTGGGTCATTTAGCTTTCTCCCTTCACTTAATATTAGTTTTCTCTTAAATCACTGAGCATGACCTGCATTTGCCCTGCCAGCTCTTTAGTACTCTTCTTCAGCTGTCACTGCTGTGCCTTACAGCTGGAATTAAGTTTTGGCTCAACCAAGTAAACTTTGATCAGCAAATATTGCAGACTGTGGTGCTCCTCCCTCTTTCTAGATATATTCTGCTTGTGTTGGAGCCTGCTTTGCATGAGTGCCAATCCCCTGAAAATAGGCCCATTAAAGACCAACAGCATTCATTAATCCTCTAGCATATAATTCAGACCACAAGGAACTTTCCAAGGGATTTGGCAAGGGCAGGAAATGCTTTGACTGTGGCTGAGAAGGATCTGTTGTCTGAATGGAGGCACCTCAGATTTCCTGCCCCTAGAGAAAAATCCTCTACACAAATACACATGGAAGGGATCATCAGCCTTTACAGAGGCCACAAAGGTTTGGGATTTCTTCAAAAAGCTGGTAACAAGATTGTGTAAGAATCAAATAACCTTGCAAATAGCTGTATCCCATTAGTCATGAGAGCAAATGCTGGGCTGAATTAAATGTTGATTGTGGCTTATGAAGTGTCTCCGTACACATAACCTTGGGCAAGACCCAGAAATTCTGGGCTCTGCATTTGAAAGGCAGCTGGCTAAATAGCCATGGCAAAATAATCAAAAAAGCACTGTTTATTTTCTCAATATATTAACCAAGATTAGCCGAGAAATGGGAGACACGGAAGAAAGAAGAAACCTTTCCCTTTGTGTGAAATCTGTTTTTCAGACTTTCCACCACTATTACACATTCCTGGAAAACAAAACTAAGCTCAATATATCTCAGCTCAGCCATGAAATCTTTCCCCAGCCTGAATGATCAGTTCAGTGCATTGCTCAGACCTTCCTGCAGCTCTGTTCCTGCTTTCACAAAATTTGAAAGGCAGCAAGATAATTCTGGATTACTTACAGCCCTGTCTTATGAGAGGCAAACATTAATTCAGGAGTTCCAGAGGATTTCAGGCTACCAAACCTTCCTCGCTATTTAGTTATTCCTGTGTTTCCCTTTTAGCAGCTCAGACTTTCACAGGCCACTGCTTCTCCTACCAGACAATGAGTAAATCTGCTGTACGTGGTGTCATTCCTGATGTAAGCTGGCTCAAATAAAATATTTAGTTCTGTTTGAGAATTTTACTTTGTTCTCTCCTGGCTGTCCAGGCTCCCCACTCAGTCCTTCCTAAGTTACACTAATGATTTGCAAAGTCAGGACCTGGTGACCCCACCTGCTGTGGTTACTGTGCTCCTTTCCTTGTAGTACACAGGAATAAATGCTGTTCTTCCTCCTTGAGAACATTATAAAGAAGCTTTCTGCCCCTCTTTGTCTACTAACTCTCTAGTTAATGTTAGATCACTTTTGGAAGATCACACACAGATAATCAAAGGATCCCCCCACTGCTGTTAATGCTCTGCAGAACAAGTATTTGCAGAGTCTGTGAACTGCTAATCAGCAATCCTACACTTTTCTTTCTAGGCATAGATTAGGAGTAATCCTCTATGGGCCATGAATATGGCAAAGGAGTGGTAGCCAAAGCACTGGATTTGGGCCATCTGAGGTGCTGTAGGATGTCCTTGCTGGCCACCAGTTTCTGCCCTCAGTTCCCCATCAGTCCTGTGTCATATCTGCTGGATCTGTGCAGGTGTCTCCAAGGCTCCCAACTGTCTAAAATGACATTAAAGTACCTGTGGGCCCCTGTGGTCCCCCATGGCCTTAGCTGGGATCAGAGCCAGATTTAGTACTAACTTTGGATCTGCACCTGGACTTTGGGCACCAAATTTAGTGTGAATGTGTTCTCTTGGGACACAGCACAAGCTCAGTGCCTGCCTGTGTGTGAGGTCTGGATGTTCCTGCACAAGCAGGAGCACACAACCAGCCCTGCAGGGAAGAGGAACAGGGGGGATCAGCCCACCCCTTGTGCCTCTGAGCAGGAGATGGATGGGGCTGGCAGCTGCCCCCACCAGTGCAGGGTCCTGGAGAGGGGCCAGAGCACAGCTGTGCAGATGTGTGGGGTGAGATATTGGGCCAGGGGATTATTGAATGAGTCAGATGTGGGCAAGACTTGATAGACCTGAATTGACCCAGGGCTGTTCTCTGGGTCAAACAGAAGAGCAGGAATTTTGTGGAAGGAAGCTCTGGGCTATCAGGAGCCAGGCAGGAGCATCTCTGTAGAAACACAGAGAAAACAACACCCTATCCTTCAAGAACACTCAGCAATGAAAACAGCACTCCTACTGATTAAAGCATAATAAATGTAATGAAAAACACTGTAAGCTTTTAGTGATTGCTACCTGTTATGCATTTGGTTTAAGCCCTTTGAATGCTGATAAACTATTTTCCCCTGTAGAAAATCTCCCTACGTTATTGCTGTTTCCCTTATTCATCACATTTGCAGTCATCACTAGTAAATTCAAGTAATGAATTAAGGAGGAGTCTTGGTTGCATCATAATGCTGTCTTGCACACTTCCACAGCTACCACCAGCAATCCCAGGATGCTTTACCTGCCCAAGTGGATTAATCCTTGGATTGCAGTGCTGTTCTGCTGTATGTCAAGGCAGTGAAAGTCCCTACAGGCATAAGAGAAACCCTTCAGGGCACCATATTTCAGGGTCTGTGGGGCAGAAAGTCTATTTGGTACCAATCCAATGCCTCTAGGAAGTGTCAGATCTGCTCTGTGAGCACTGTGCAGACAGTTTACACATGTTCCATAAATCTGTCTGCTGGGATGTTTTTGGCTCCCAGCACACAGGCTGGGTATTGCACATGGTGAATCCACACAGTAAAATCCAGTGCTCAGGATATGTAAAGTCCACCCAGTATTTCTATAAAGTACCAGGACAGCTCATGGTGTGAGCAGCTCGTGCCAGACAGAGCAGGGACTGTCATCCTTTGCTGTATGTGTTCACAGAGGGATGGAATGAGGTGAAATTACCCTCCTGGGAAATGCTGGACCCTCTTACTCACATGCTATGCCAGCAGCTCTATACATGTGTTATGAAAATGTCAAGGGGATTCAGCTGTCTGGCATCCTGTTCAGATTCCTGGGCACAAAAAGAGTCAGCAATCACCAAGATGCACGTTAGCTCCCATCAGAGCACTGAGAATCAAAAGGGGAGCAGGATTGTTAAACTGTTCACCATGAAACATTTAACAACGCAGCTTTGGTACTATAAACGTGTGTGAGTCCTCTGACAGTACATAGAGCAACTCCATAAAACTGATATTAATGTGGTTTTTATGAAAGGACCAGCAAAGTGAGCTGTCTTACTCTCAGACAGCACTAAAATCAGGTCAGTAAGGACATCTTCAATTCTGAGCACACAAGCAGCTCACCAGGTCCAAGAGGACCAATCTTACTTCTACATATCTTGGTGAACTGGAACCTAATTCAAAAACCAGGACTTACTGCAACCAGAAATATACTGTATTCCATGCATTTTCCTCCACATGCTGAACGGGGAAGTAAAACATTGATTCCAAGCACATACTCTATTCCTACATCATTGATGCAGCTATATCTCTGCTGGAATGTAAATGTTCACTGAATTATTGAAACCCTTGTAATGTTGTAAAGGAAAATGTTAATCTCAACAAGACACACACAAATGCCTGCAAAACCAAGAAATCAATAGTAAATAGATAGATAGAAAAAAAAAAATCTTTATTTTAACTTCAGTGATGCGTGGCCCTGCAGTGAACTCCAGTTTAGAAAGGAACTGAATAATGTTTTGCAGCTGGTCAGAAAATGCAGACCCATTTGCAGAATTTTTTTAATTTTGCAGACATTGTCCCAGCATTACAGTGGGAAAAAAAAACAAAACCTGAAACTATTCAGAAACAACAAAGAAGGTGTTTGTTAATAGTTAACTCAAAGCTTTACCCAAAATATTAAATGCACATACCCAGATATCACAAAAACACAAATGTCCTGAATTTGTTTACTGCTGAGAAGGATTAGCTGAAATGTCTGCTGTGTTACAGTGCAGGGCAAAATGCAGCCATTTCTGCAAAGAAGCTGTGTAAGATTCCACATGTGGTGCCCCTCGTGTTTGCTTAGGAAAAAAACCCAACAGAACATTCACTTCTTTAGCCAAAATTCTGTTTGGGAAATGAAGGTCTAGGGGAGATAGGCACAGAATGAACCAGTTCCTTCTGGCTGCCTCTCTTTGCTGCACCAAACTCCGTGCAAACAGTTTTATCCAATTCCACAGCAACATCCCCCTGCACCAACCCACAGGAATGCCATGGAGGAGGAGGGTGCTCACAAGGTCTCTATATTTTTGGTGTCCAGCAGGGGTGGGATTTGGAGCTTGCCTGGAGAACAGGAGCAGGAGCCAGGGTGCCCAGGAAGTGCAGGCAGCCAAGGCAAATTGCAGCACTGCTCCTCCACACACACTTCCCGAGGTCAGCAATTTCAGGGACAGGCTTATGTCTGTCATATTGCTGCCTGGAATCAAAAGGCAAAACTTTCCAAACAATGTTAAGAGTGGTAAGAGAAAAAGCAATTCTTTAATGAAAGCTTTCAGGTGCACAAATATGCTCTGTGCACGTGTAATTCAGGATTTCTACAGTTTTATAAAGTTTATTTATTAGGTTATCTAGCAGGTACATCCAATGGGAGATCAGTTGCCCCAGTAACCCACCCCTGGGTCTGCCCCTCTGGAGGTGGTCCAGGGGGTTGTTTGCCCTTTATGTTGTTATGTCTCTCAAAATCTGGTGAAAAACCAGGTGTCCTTGCTAGAAATTCCCTTCTTGAGAATAAGACTGAACAGAATTTCAAGAATGTGTCAGAAAGTGTTAGCTTATTGTTTAAAATGTATAAGAGGGCAGGAAAAGCACTAGAAACGTTACAGCTATATATTAAAATTCTACAAAGCTAAAAATATATGAAAAACCTAAAAATCTTTAGGCATCAATATCACAGTGTGCAAGCCCCACCACACCTACACCTAGACTACATCATGCCTATGCTGCTGGTAGACCCAACCATCAAGCTACAACCTTGGAATGCTTTCCATGATGCTAATCCCCAAAAAGGAGGGCCAGCTTGGAGCATGCAGATGAAAAGCAGCTTCTGCAATGGTGTTTATTGTCTTGAACATTTTCACGAGTGTAATGCCACATTATACAGCTAACTGTGGTTTTATTAAAAAGTCACTCATTGCCTTGGTCCTTTCTGAAGAAGATCTTTGTGTTTGGGGACCAGAATATTCTGCTGATGAGGAATATTTTTCTCTTGGCAGGAATCCAAGCATCAAAATGTGGGTTTTTGTAGCTGTGGTGAGTAATCTGTCAGCAGGGAAACCATGACAGCCTAGAGGAGGAAGAGAAGAAAAAAAATCCAATCACATTGGAAACAGATACTCCATAAAAATAAATAAGGGGGAAATATTTTCCAGCTCTGAAGCCTTGTGTTGAAAGTTATTATCCTGACAAAAACGGCACATTTGGATTTATTTGCTAGAATTTCTGATGATGAATCAGGCAAGAGCAGAAAACCAGTTAGGATGTTCTGTACTGTAGCTGATAGATTTTCTCAGTGTGGACAAAATATATTAATGGACAGCTTAGGAGCAATTCACACAAGCATTTAGATCAAATGCTGAGGCCTTTTTGGCATGTTGTGATCTATTCCCAGCTACTTCTAGGAGATGCTGTAGGTACCCAGACATCACATGGGCTGACTCGTGGATTTCAGCAGCTTCCATTAGCATCAGTGAGAGCCACACTAGAGTATGGACTGTGAAATTTATCCCACTTTAGCTTTACTTTCTGCAGTGAAACATGGAAAATCCTCACTGAGGTTAAGAGTGTGCTATCTGCCCCTCCTGCCCTGCCCTGGGCACAGCTGTGAAATGGGAGTGATGGGGCTGTCAGCTAAATAAAATGTGGTGCTGCAGCAGCTCTGCTGTCCCTCCCACACCTGTGCTCACAGCAAATCCCACACTTGCTTGGCCTTTACATGGTTCACACTGCTGTGATTTCACAGCAAGGTCTGACTGCACATTGTTATTTTGGCCCAGCACTGGATTTAGGGGGTTTTTTCAAGTGCTGTGATCTTGCTGCCTGCCCTTCCTTTCCCCTCATCACTGCCCAGTGTGACAGCCCACCCCAGGCACACAGAGGTGGCTGAATTACTCAGTGCTGCCCATTCCTGGCTGCATTCAGCCCTGCTTGGATCTGAGCAAATAATCTCTTCTTCAGTTTGCTCTCTGTGCTGAAAGGGGTAGAAAAAACTATATGAACAAGACTTATACATTCATTATTTTTATAAGTTGATAAATTACATTTATGACATTTTACTTCCCCCCAACACATCCCCCCCAAAAATGTGCATCCAGAACCCAAAGTAAAAGGTTTCTTTTCTTTATTAAAAAAAATATTTAGGGCAATTAGATATATGGCAAAATTAAAATAAAAAAAATGTGAGCATTTTGTTGAATTTTAAGGACAAAACTATGAATTTAACACAAATTTGTTATAATTTTGACTGTGTCCAATGTCTGAGGTTTTACCAAACAACACTCAACCTCTTATTTATTCATTTGGAGCACATCTAGACTTCATCTCAGAACTATGACAATGCCATCTCTGTTTTTCTTTTCACCTCTGAAAGTTTTCATTGGCTTTTGTCAACTTGGTGGATCTAAAGCCAGAAATAAATAAAAGGCTACTGAGATCTTGCAGTAATTTTCTGAAATTTTTGGAATGCTGAGAGGGGAGTTATGGTTTGTGTTAAATTCCAAGTGTCCTCTCATGGTTCCCATGGATCATCCAGTGTTACCCCACACCATAACTTTTCAGGATCTTTCAAACCTTTGCTCTTCCAGCATTTTCTCAGGGAAAGTTCCCATTGGTGTCAGCAGCAGCTTTTCCTGAGAGAAAATAGCTGGTTTTAAGTGTTTGAGAAACTGTAGTTTCTAAGACTGGACCCTGAGACCTCAGTGTTTAACATGTTTTAATTGAGGAGTTAATCATTAGAATAAATCCAGTGCTTTTAATTACCAAAAAAAAAAAAAAAAAAGACAGCTTATATTGTAGATTTCACTTAGTGATAAAAGCTGGGTCAAGCAACAGCCGATTATCACCAAAATAGATCACATTTGTGTCCAGAAGTATTTGTGCTACAGTGTTGTCTATAGTCAAAATTGTGATGGGCTCTGGGCTAAATTTGAAACATATGTTTTAACATTCACTATTTATTGTGGAACCAGTTGAATTTGAGCCAGTTATGTAAGGCAGAACAGAATTTACCCTAACCTCCAAATACCGTTATCTTTTTTTTTTTTCTTACCATAATTGTCCATTTTCTGTTTTCAGCCTCCTGGAAAACCAATGAGCGTGGAGAATAAAACACTTCATCATCAACTTCTTCAGGTTTTCTGGGTAAACAGTGTAAAAAAGCCCAGTTGGAAGCAGCAGATTTTGCAGTCTGTAGATTAAAAAGCATATAAAATAAGGACATATGTGAGGACATCAGTAAAATCCTTCACTAGTAAAAAGGTTAACAAATTTTATATTAACTCCCACTCTGGTTACTTGGATGATGAACTCAGAAGAATCCCACAGACTTCAAAAGAATTCCTCATCTGTGAATAAGATGGGAATATCTCCATGCAAGTCTGTGAGAGTTCAATGCTGACTTCACAAAAGTCAAAAAGTCACTCCAGTTTCTCTGACTTTAGAAGGGGAGTGACAACGCCTCTGCTGCACATGTTCTGGAGCTGGATCTCATTGGGAAGCTCTGAAAGAGGCCAAGCCATGTGGAGTGTGTGACATAACTCAAACTTTGTTATCTCTGTGAGTTTTTAAGCTGGAGGGAGGTTTGCATATGACTTTTCCATGGCTCCACTCAGAAACTCCCCAAACTCATGTCTTGTTGGTGTTTATTCTTATAAATGCAAACTGTAAAACTGTAAATAAAACCCAAAATCTCAGTTTTTACCTGCATTGTAATCTGATAACCTTGAAAGGCCTTTAGTCTTTCTTTCTTCTCCTCTTCTTGTCCCATGCTTATCCACGTGTCTGTAACTAAGACATTGGCACTGTCTGCAGCTTCCAAAGGGTCTGTTGTGAGAAGTAACTTGGTACCATACTAATGTGAATAAAATAAGGAAGACCACTAAGACAAGGAACTTCAACTTCATTTATAATGAAAATAAACTCTATTCAAACTATTCTACTAGGCTGTTTCTTAGACTCCTACCTCTTTGGAGTTCTGTTCAGTTATTTTAGTTATCCTGAGGTCTGGTTCAAAGCCCTGACAAAAGAGATGATAAATAAGACATAATGGAACATGTATAAGCTCTTAACTAATTAATAAGAATGGTTAGAAAAAAACTTATTGAATCATTGGCCATGGAAGAAGAATATCTTTCAGAACTGTAAAACTTGAGAAAATGATGTTGATTCTGTTGAAAATTTATTTTGGAGATAAACGGGCGGAAAGTGTTCTAAGAACATAAGAAAAATGTATTTTGACAGTTACAGAATGAAATGTATATACAACATTTAATTCAGTGTTCTAAACTGAATTTTAAAAATATTTTATATTGTATTACAATGAAACATTCTAAATGCTGCACTGCCAATTTTAACAAAATGAGATGCAACACTTCCACCCATGTGAAACAGGCTTAGTTTTTTCCTTGATGGGGAGAGTGCACTGGATGACTTTGTAAGCCTTTATCCAATGGAACTGTGTTCCTCCGTGATTTATATTCCTCTCATGCACTCCCATTTCTGATGTTGGACTCAGTAGAATCACTCCTGCTTTGCATCCAAATAACTGGATGGGGATTTTGTACCTTGGTTGTGAAAACAGGCACTCAGGATAGATACAGGCACCCCCAGCTGGGGCCCTTGACCAATGCCTGAGTGTTTGGGACAAGCCTGGGTGAATTTTGCCTTCCTTTCTCCAGGGGCTTGGTTCTCCTTACCCTGGGAGTGGCAATCCTCAGGTGCATCCCCAGCTTTGCAGCACTCGTCATGAAGGACTGCAGGACGTTGTTGCCATCCCCGACCCAGGCAATGGTGAGCCCCTTCAGCCCCCCAAAGTGCTCCTGCAAAGCAATCACAGGCTCTGGGGTTACCTTCCAAAGGAGCTGGGCAGGCTGATGGACAAGAGGGCATGATCAGAAGGCTCTGTGCAAAGGCAGCTGGCTGCCTTCAAATGCTACCTACATGGACCATTCTGGAATTACTGCTCCTACAGGATGGTCACAGAGGAAAAGCTCCCTGTGTCACACAAGAAGGCCCAAGTGCTGCTGCTTCCCTTGGAGAAGGACACGGTGGCACATGTGCCACGTGGTGAGGCTCAGGCTGAGAGATTCAGCACCAGACACAAAACGATTTTAACACCGCAGTTCTTTGGGCCTCATAAACATCAGTGAATGTTAGAAATTATTAATTTAGAGACAGTCCTAATTCCCAGAATAGAACTCTTTCCAGCTTTCCCCCAAATTGTGACAATATCCCTGCTGAGGTTTGCTCAGGCTTGGTTGCCTCCACATGCTGTTCCCTGTGGCCGTGGCAGTGGCCATGTCCTGGGAGTGCATCCTCACCCCACAGCTGCACAGGACAGCAAAGAGCAGCACTCTGGAAGCAGCTGTGCCACTCATGGCCTGCAGCATTTGCTCTCCATTGTTCAGCCAAAGAGTGCAGGGATTTTTTAGAAAATGTTGGTCACCCAAACTTGAAACAGCATTGCAGAGTTAACTGTGGCTTTGCCCAGTGGCACTTACAGCCTGGCCACGTGCACTTACTCTGTCCCTCCATACCAGCAGATAAGGCCTGAGGAGGAACAAGAGTAACAGGGGTTACATATTTCCAGAGCAGGACAATTTGAGGCTTCTTAACGAGCCTTGTTTAAATATGCATGTTTATAGGCTTTTAATCTGATAGCAAAATTTTTACAAAGACGTAACCAAATTCTCCTGTGAGTCTGCTCTGTAAAACTCTGCCTCTTGAAACAATTTCTGGAGAGCCTTTTTATTCTTAGTTGAAATCTGGGCCATGCTACAATTGCATTGTAGTAGCTGGAAGCCAGGCAGTGTTTCAACACTTTGTGTGACATGATTCAATGCTTGTCAGAGAGGATAAGCATCCACATTGTACTAAGTGGCAACCTTACAGGCAGTTGCAGAAAAGATGCCAAAAGACAGAACAGGAAAAAGACTGGGACTACCCCCTTCTCTCCTGGCAGCAGCATCTCCTAAACAAATAGTTTGTGAAGTTGTTCCAGAACAAAGTTACTAGCATTTCTTCTGGTAACCACAATTTTGAGTCAAAAATAGTAGTACTCGAAATATTGAATGACATTAAAGTGCTGTAAACATCTACATCTGAGAGAGTCCTAGATTGTTCAGGTTTAAGAGCTCAAACTATGGTATTGCAAAAATATTGCTTTTTCAGCCAAAGTTTGTTAACAGCAGGCTCATTGGCAGAGGTTGGATGCAAGGGCATTCACAGGAGAACAAATCAAGACTTTGTGGGCATGGAAGCTATTTCAGTATAACCACTCTGCAGGTCTCCAAGGATCTTTCAAAGTTCTTCCACATCTCCTTGGAGCAATGGTGCTCCAAGGAGAAGGCCAAACTGAAGCATTTATTTAAGGTGTTGTTTCCTTTTAGGGCTCAGTGATAGATGAGACCAGAACCCACAGCCAGAAGCAAGTGAGACAGTCCTGAGTTCTTTTGATCTCACTGTTTAAAAATAGACATCTCAGCCTTAATACTCAAAGCATTGACTAGAGTCACAGATACACTGCTATGTTAAACAACTTCACCCTATTTCCAGCTACTGCTCTGCATTAAAAGAAGCACAGTGCATACTAAGTGCTGTCCTCTGTTTTCCCAAGCTACAAGCTGTTACAGATAAAATATGGAGTGTGTATAATGATCCCTGATACACACTGGAAATTGCAAACCACATCTGCAGTGACTCCTTGCACAGAGAGGACAGAGCTGAACTGATTTTAATGAAGACGTTTTGCTAATGGAAGGAGTCACAGCAAGGCAGAATCAAGCTGTGTTGTGCCAGTGGAGCCTGTTTTGTATCCTGTGCTAGGCTTTATGCTGCCTCTGGTGCACTGCTGCTGTAATTCAAACCTCTTCAGCTAAAGCCAGATCTCTGTGACTGCACTGCTTATAAGCAAACACACACCCTCAGCTCTCAGCACAGAGGTGACTCTGTCGATCAGAACTAGAAAGCTTGGAGGTGATACAAAAGCTACAGTAAATGAGACACAGTTCCCCTCCTGCCCACTCCCTCTTTTATAGTATGTGCTTGTGCAACCACACAGGTGAAATCCTGCTAAAAGTGTTTTAGTAGTAACACTCTAAGTTAAATGAGAGCCTTTACAATACCTGCTGATCACCAGAACCTCTGAAGATATTTCCCCTGTGCCTCCCTTCCCAGTTTTTACAAATTATGTTATATTGATGTAGGCTTTGCTCCTGCATGGAAGTTCTGCAGTTTCACTCTACATTTAGAGCATGGCTCCTAGTAAAGCCACACAAAAACATATTTAGAAAGTCTAGAGCCCTCCTTCCTTATGAAGCCTCTTTGGCAAGCTAGTAATTGCTGCTGTAGTGTCATAAAACTTGACTGTGTTATTCTCATGAAAAATCCCAGCTAAATAAGTAATACCAATTTTACATTCAATTATTTCCTCACCCTCATGTTGCCTTTATAACATTTCATTCTGCTCTTATGCATGGCTGCAGTGTACCAGTGTAGGCAACCCTGGGAAAAAATAAGCATGCTCATGGTTTGACCCTGTCTATGTGTGGGGAAGCCTGGGCTGACTAATTAGGGACATTTGTGTCTGCCTCTGCCTGGACTTGCTTCCAGCGAGACTGAAACTCTGACACCATTATAGATTAATTCTGAAATGTTTGACCACAACTGTCATAACAGCCCTCAATTAAAACAAGCTTTTGAATAATGAATCAATAATCTGTCAAATTTTAAAGTGGAATGCCAAGGACTAATCAAAGCTTTAGCCCTTTGGGACACAGTGCAATCCCAGTAAAAGAGAAACTAGGCAAACTTGGATCTGCTGGCTTTAAAACTGGGCTTAAGGCAGATGCTGGGTCAGTTACCTTTCTTACTCCCACTGGTTTTTGTCATGTTTATTGATACAGTATATTTTAGAGGATCAGGAGAGATCTTCATTGGGATTTTTAATTGTTAAAATAATAAAGATGATGATGGTGATGAATTTGAAAATTGTAAAAATGTGAGATCCTGGGGCCACACACCCAGGAGGATTTGAGATTATATTGCAGCCCTTTTCAAGCTGGGCAACATTATTTGTTATGCAGTTTAAAAAGAAATCACCGATGTATTTCTCAAGCCAACCGTTGCTTTCTAAAAAAGAAAATTCCCCCCAGACCAGTGACATAAAAAGGTAGTGGCATATGGATCCACTCTAATTACCAGCCTGGCCATCCTGCAGTCAGCTACAAGCGAGCTGATTTGGCCAGTGACATTAATTTCAATTGAATCGATGTCAATACCCAGCTGCCTCTGGAATACAAATTGTGTGATGCTGCCCTCCAGCCAGGCTGCCAGAGCAGGAGCTGAGCCACAGCTCCTGCCCAGGACACTGAGAGGCACTGGGTGGCTGTCACAGCACAAGCAGGGGAGTAAAGGGGCTCAGTGTGTGCTCACAAACTCACAGTCTTTAAAGGCCAAATCCCCAAAATCAGATTCTTCACGTGTTTGCAACCATTTTGGGTGGGTTATAACTCAAGCACACTCAATTCAACACAACCTTTAAGAAGGAAGGTAGTGTGTATATATATGCTAAGTAAAATGGTTATCTTGGCATAATAGAGGGCATTAACCCTGAGCACAATTTTAAAGGACAGAGCAGCTTAGAGTTCAAACATGTGAGGGGATCCAGTTTGCACTGGGTAGGAGGATGCTGAACCTGAGGAATCTCACCCCAATATTCACAACAAGAGCACACTGCATGATCTGAAAAGAACACCCTGAACAGTTCCAGGATGAGAATTTGCCTTGAATACAGAATGAGATTTACAGCCCTGAAAATAAACCAGCTGCATTGTTTGGGGGGATGCAATGGACTATACTAAAATAGCAATACGAAAATGCACCTGTGATAGGGAATCAGAAGCTATAAGCAAGAAAACATTTTTCAAAACAAACCATGCAATTATGTAGTTTCAGACCAAAGAGAAAGTACTTGAGGAGGGTTCAAGAAGGCACACAACAAAATTAATAGGATATAGAAAATGGAAGCAGAAAAATGTGCTAAGCATAAAGAGGGCCAGAGTGCATGTAGAGCTCCACTGGAAAACAGAGAAGGGGGAAAAAAGAACACAGAAAAGGTACATTTTGGGTATGTACTGACAGCAGGGAGGAACAGATCCAGACAGGGAAATATTTATGGGAATAGGGAAGAAAACAATTTTTAAAGAGAAATAAGCTGCACAAAATCCATAGTTACATTTAAATTAGCCTAGCAGTCTGTGCCACTACTGTAGTTTGTATTTATGTATAAATCAAATAAATTGCCTTTGCATTGCACAGAAACAGTCTAAATGTTATATATGGACCTTCAGCTCATTTGAAGAATCAGTGGTACCATTCCACATCCCTTTATTAATCTTCTTGCAGGCTGTACTTGAATGACATCTCACTGAAAATCCCACTAGAAGCTTGCTTGGGGTAAGTAGCAACTAGACCCTGTGCCTCACACCTCTTCAAGAGTTAATCTCACTTCTGTGTCCTGATGAAGTTCATTATATGATTAAATAGTTGTTTCATTACCTGCCACTCCAGTCTTCTCCAACTCACTGTACAGTGCAAAGAGGAATAAAAAAGGAGCAGATGAACAGGTCAGAAAGGGAGAGTTCAGGCAGTGCCATCACCCACAGGGAACTGCTGAGAGCTCTCCCCTGCCTGCCCCTCTCTCCTGGATAAGGAAACAGGAATGGAAAGTGAGACAGGAGCCTGCAGTGAAACATGTCCTTGGCAGAGCAGGGTGGCCACCCAGCTGCTCTATAAAGATCTCCTGACAAAGTTTGGGCTAAAGAACATGCTGGAAAGAGTCGGGGAGAGATGGGCAGATGGAGGAAATGGTGCTCTGCTTATTGGACTGAGTGTGAAGGTGCTGCAAATTTTAAAAAACTTCCATGTCTGTGTAAAATCTGAGCCATTCCTTGTGATGTCTGTAAGTGCTCACTTTGTCATGACACATTTCCATGTCAAATGTTTTGTTTAAACACCAACTGCTGTGGACCTGTTTCTTCATCACCAAAGGCATCCTCCCTGGTGTTTGGTGCATCAAGGACACCCACAGCAGTTGGTGCTGCCCTTGGTATTCCAGCCAGGGAAGAGTGCAGCCCATGGGCTCCTGTTCACCCAGAGCTTCTACCCCAGCTGCCCAGATGCAGTGGAGGAGGACCAGGGGGTGACCAACAGGGCATGTTCTCATCCTGCTGTTTTCCACAGGTTTCCCTCTCAGATCAGTGGAGAAAGAAATGCATCTCCAGAAGGTGATTGTGATGCTCACCAGTCTCTCCTCATTAACTAGAGTGGAGTAGAGGGAAACAGCTCTGTGAACCTGGGTGCTGGCATCAGTGGCCTGGATAAAACCACGTTCAGGGACACAGAATATCCATGGCTGTGTGGGCTGTGAGTCACAGATTGTTCCTGAAGAGTGTTACTCACAAGTGATAAAATGCTAATTAATAGGGGGCTTGCAAGACAGAACACCCCACAGAACACAAGCAGAAGATTCTCCTGACTTATATTTGCACACAGAGTTTACAACGAAATGATGACACTCTCATTACAGCTTACTGCTTTATGCAGTTTGAACAGTGAGGCTGGTTCAATGTGACCTCACAAATCTCCCTTATTCTGAGGTCTATAAGCATTTTAGTCTCAAGTTCACCAATTTTTGCTGGTTTCTTCACTGTGAATATAAAAAATTTACTAAAAAAATACTTTAAATAAAAAAGTGATTTTCACCAAATACTTGAGTCTTTCAGCATTTAAGGTTTAAAGCATGAATAGTTTAGTATTGCTCCCACTAGATCTTTCCCACACACTGCAAAGTCCCCAACAGCTGAGAAACATAGCTGGATGAATCAGGAAATTATTCTGCCCTACCATTTTCAAGCACTGTGGTTTTATTCATTCAGAAAGTAAACAAGGTCAGAGGAGTTCATCATAGTTGTCAACCAGTCCTGCAGTATAATAATCTTTTTTATAAGCCAGATCCTCAACCGATTGTAAAACCACATAGTCCTTCTGTTCACAGATAAACATCTGGTATTCTGTGTGTAAAATGTTACTCTGCTGTCAGACCCACTATTACATTAGATAAAAATGAAAAATACAATATCTTTTAACTGTTCTTTGATGTGAGCAAAGTTTAAACTAGTTAAAGTGCCTGAACACTAAGCATTTGTACTGGTAACATTCACTGGCTTTTCAAAACAAATTTGTTCAACCAATTTCCTAATATATAAATAGTGTTTCCTTTTAAGCTTTCCATAGATTAGGGAGGAATCAAGAGCAAACTACTGAGTGTTTTTAAGTCAGTGGAAAAATTTCTGCTGATTTGCCTGAGCCAGATTCTCATCTTTTTCTTACTATGTACAGCCCTCTGTACATTCTTTGAATTGCAGACTAATTCCAATGAAGTACTTAATTTTATGCTTAACTTCAGTCCCACTATTGCTGATAGGACTATGTAATTGTTTTAAATTAAACAGGTCCTTAATTATATTGCTGGATGAAGATCTCTTTAAACAAGTGCCATGTGATTACTACTTTGAAAAACCTAGGCAGAAATGGGTTTGAAGCTGACTTCCCCAAGTATTTACTAAGAATTAGCAAAAAAAAAAAATGTTTCTATTTTTACCTGAAGAGTTAGGTAATCAGCTAAAATCTGAAGAGGATGGTATAAATTGGACAATCCATTGATTATTGGGATCGTGGCTTCTTTTGCCATTAGGTCCAGATCATTATGGTTATAAACTCGAGCCAAGATTGCATCTGTCATGCTGGACAGCACCCTGGAGAGGGCAGAAAATACTCAAGTCAAACAAAATAAATACACCCCTATTGCACTCTTCACCATGCAACACATAAATATTAATGAGAAATGGTAATGAATCAATATTTTTCAGCTATCTGAATAATTTATCATGCCTGCAGAACAGACTCAAATGTAGTCATTTAACAAGCTGCTAATAAGTAAGAAGTTTCACTTCCTAACACTGCTACAGTAAGCAAATGAAAACTGCTGCTCTATTTTATGTTCTTTTCTCTTTAGCAGTTCATTGTAGATGGAACATCGATATATGTTAAGCTCTCTGAACTAAGATAAGAGATTGTGTGATACTGTAACAGTTGAAGAATTTGATAACCTCAGAAGAGATGGGGCATATGATTGTTTTCATTCTTTTAGCAAAGAGCAGATGTGGCATTGACTGAACATCATAGACTCTGTATGGTAGCCTGACTTTGTGAGGGTCAGTAACACAGATGTGTCCCAGATTACAACAATTGTTTACTGATCTTAATAAACACAGAAACAGAACAGGCTGGGGTTGCTGTCCTGCTTCCTCCTACCTACACACTTGTGTATTGACCCACATGGTATCAGCATTCAAGTACTGCCCAAATTTCAAACTCAGACAAGGGAAGGGGTTGCAGGAGCCCCTGCACCAGTCTGGCATTAACCTCATTTGCTGAAGTGTGAAAGACACAGAGATTAGCATTGTGGATTAGCATAGTATACTCTGAATTTTTTACATAAATTAAATATGGATTGGAGCTCTTAATTTCTCTGCATTTCTGTGTTTTAATCAGGCCCTGAAGCCTGACTTTGAAGTAGAATTTTGTGTGTTTTCATGTTATCTGAAATAAGACCTTAAAACAAGGAAGGACTGAATTAGAAATATGTGGAAAAAATCCTTGCAGTATCTGTCTTCCTGATTAGCCATGACAGATTCTTGCATTTCCTCTTGTGGAAATAAAGCTGTTAATACCATCATCAGCAAGGTCTCCTGATGAAGACAGTAACAAGTATTTTCTACTGACACCAGACATTCCTCTTATAAAATGTTAGAAGATTTCCTGTAGAGCTCTCTCTGTAGACTGTCAATAGCAGCTACAAATGAAAAGGAGGAACTGAACAAGGTATTTGCTGATTACAAAGTACTGGAACAGTTGGTGTTGGTGCCATTATTTCTTCTTAGCCCACCAGTTCCTTTCTCTGGGAGAAACCTGTTCTGTTCTGAACTGGTCATCAGGGAAGTGATGCATGGTTCCTATTGTTAGCCACCCTAAACAAGACACAGCCAGTCCCCATCAGTCAAGGGAAAGGGGCAATCACACTGGGAAATTGCTCCTTTTCCTTACAGCTTTTCTTTTTCCTTTAGGATGTCAGGACATCTGATTTCTATTTGACAGAGCTGACCAAGAAGTTAAAGAAGATAGTTCCTCCACAGCGTAT
The DNA here is from genome assembly GCA_013398995.1 of Alaudala cheleensis. Taxonomy (NCBI): domain Eukaryota; kingdom Metazoa; phylum Chordata; class Aves; order Passeriformes; family Alaudidae; genus Alaudala; species Alaudala cheleensis. Next base: position 172,671 of record VWYE01023023.1, on the reverse strand, counting down.
GCCATTAGGGAAAATTCAGTGATAATCACCAACTAGTGAAAACTGCTGGACTTTAGTCTGTTGAAGGTAGATATCAGACTTATCAGACACCTCCCAGCAGGACATCAAACAGTCCTTCTGCCAGCATTTCTAGATGTCATATTGTACAGTAGGAAAATCAGCTGTAAACTGGCTTCATTCTTTGTGAAATCAAATTAAAACTAAACTTGGGGGGAAAACCACAAACAAATAACCCTCACCTGGAGGTCTCTGATTACAGGGGAATGATTAAGTCTCCAGTAATTAAATCAGTTAAAAACAGCGTATGTAAGGCTGAAATTACAGAGGAAAAAAAAAAGAAAGAAAGAAAAAAGGTTATGAATGTATAGAAGCCTTATCAAAGATTCAAAGATGAAGTTTTGGAAGCTGAGAGGTTGTAAGCACAGGTTCATCAGGTGACTATATTTTATCAACCACTAGGTCTTTCTCTCTTTTCATTCTTTTGCAAAACAATGAGATTGTGAACTTCAAAATCCCAGAGCCTGCAAATACATTATATTGGAACAGTGAATACATTGGAATGCTGCATATCTCTCTTTTCAAAGTGATTTTTATTTCTACAAAGAGAACCTCATTTTTTTTTCCTCAACTCTATCCACTGAGGAATCCAAAATGAAACAAAGAGTATGCCTTTTTGGTATGGCAGACCTCTGAATTTGAAAATGGGGCATTTGCATATATTTTGTATAGAACACTGCTATGCAAGGTAGTTTTGCTTTTGTTTTGAAGGTTTATATCCCTTCAAAAGCTTTAAACTTCTGACAAGACTACTTCACTTTCACTCATGGTCTCAAAGGGACAGACAGTGGATGTGTTCTGTCCCCCATAAATGCAGAGATTAATGCCCTAATAATTCCAGTGGGCTGGTAAAATCACCCTATGAGTTCTTCAGGGCTGCCACTGAGCTTTAGTGATGCCCAGTGGAACTGCTCTGCAGTGAGAAATACAGACATAGTACTTATATTTCATTTCAGGTAATATATCAGATATGTTAAACAGCACTGAAAGGCTCTGAGCTCTTTAATGGGCGGTAACTTTTGGCCACTGTGTCAGCATAAATGTAAATGTCTTGTGAAGCATGGAGGGGCTGATTTATGAGCAGGTAATAAGTCACTAAAAATATGTTCACAGCAGCAATGCTTTCAACCCTCACCTGCAGCAGTTCTAATAAAAACTGTGACTTTTATGGATCTGTGCCCCTTTCACTTTAAGTCTCAATCTCAAGCACTTCAAAGGCCTTCAGAGTCCCAGAAACATGGCTGTAAATATTTGAAATATCCTCTGGGTCCCCTACAGGCATTATTTTTTTGTTCTTCCATTAACTGAATGAGGTTGAGATGTCATCTTTCATTCACAAGAAGCAGCAAGGAATTAACACTCCAATTGTTCTTTTGGGTAAACTGCTCAGCCTTGATTATACAGTCAGTATTATTTCTGCTAATGAGAGCAGGAGAGGAGCAGAGCACTGGGATTCTGTAAGGATTTGGGAAAACCCCCTGTCCACTGCAGCTGGTGAGAGCAGTGACTCACCAGAGGAGCAAAATCCCCAGACAAGAGTCATAAATAGGGACTTGTCCTGAAAGAGCAAGCAGTGACAGAGAAAAGGGGGCTGAAGGTTTGCTTGGGAAGTGGCTGTTTTAGGAACTTTATCCACAGAATGGGGATATCTTCAGCATGGTTGGAAGATTTGCTTGCTTCTATTTATTGCCTTGTTTCTGGTAGCTTATTGTCTGCCTTTTCCCTTTTTTTTATTTTGCTTGTGCAAACAAAGGCCATTCAGGACACTGTAAATATAAAATTTTATGTCCCTTTACTGTCCCTTTTGGGAAGAAGAAGAAATGAAAACTGGCCTAAATTAAGCATATCTGGTTTTGTGTCAGATTTGCTGCAGGGTTGGCACCTAAATGGCAGAGAGGCTCCAGGTGACAGTCCTGCATGGCAGGTGGGACAACTTATCAAAGATTTATTGCCCCTTTGGAAGGGCCCTGACTTCATCCTTGCCCTTCCTAAGGTTTGGCTGCTGGGGCTCACAGCAGCTTTGCAGTGATGCAGATGAGGGCTGCAAGGTGAACAGAGGCAGGGAGCACCTCACCTACAAGGAAAGGCTGAGACCACTGGCACTATTCAGCCTGGAAAAGAGAAGGCTCCAGACTGACCTAATTGCAGCCTTTCATTATACCTGAACAGAGCCTACAAGAAATAATAGAGAGGGACTATTTACAAGAGCCTGGAGTGACAGGACAAGAGGGAGTGGCTTCAAGCTGACAGAGAGTAGGTTTAGATTGGGTATTAGGAAAAAATTCTTTACTGTGAGGGTGGAGAGGTCCTGGCACAGAAAAGTTGTGGATGTCCTGTCCCATCAAGGAGAGGCTGGATGGGGCTCTGGAACAACCTGGTCTAGTGAAAAGTATCCCTGCCCATGACAGGGGGGTTGGAACAAGATGATATTTGAAGTCTCTTCCAACCCAAAATAGTCTATGATTCTATTGTTGCAGCTCGCTTTGATTATGGCAGAGTTCTATGTCTAAGTAGAGAGTGAGAGTTAAGTACTTTCAAACCTCAAGGAACTGAGATTTTTAGTTTCTACTATCAACACCCATACGTCTTCCACTTCAGTAGTAGAAAAACAAGGAAGGAAAATTTAAAATGTTCAAATGTTTGATCTTTTTTCTTAAATTGTCATTGGATTTCATCACAGAGAACAGCAACACAATTCTCAGTCTCTCACACTGACTGAGAACTGTGGTGTTCATCAGAGGCAATGGAACTCATCTGCCTGATTGCACATTTTGAATTGAGCCTGATGAGCTTGACACTGCATATCTTTCACCAGAACAAAAAGAACCACTCCAGCACTGCTAACCTTCCAGCAGCTGGGCCTGGCTGACTCGCTGCAAAAGGGCTGCCTAGAAAGCAGGATAATGATGAGGCTGGATGAGGCTTTAATAGCTGGAGTGCTATGGAAGATGGCAGGAGCACCTGCAAAACATGGCCTCCTGTTCTGCCAGCTTTCTGCAACATCAGAGGCAGTCCAATGTAGAAAAACTCTGAGCTCAGGTCTGTAGTAATGCAGGTTTAAACCAAGCAGGTATTTTCCACATAAGGAAAAAAGGATTTCAGTTTTACCATAAAACTTAAAAGGAAAAGCCCTTTTAAGAAGCTTCTTTGCTCTCCTGGCAGCCATTGGCTTAATGGCAAGACAGAAACATGGATAGGTCCATCTACCTGTCCCTCAGAAATGTAGCCATTTTCTATTGGGCAGTTTGCCAAAAACATCACCCAAACTATTCTGTATTTGAGGGAGAACACAGAGATCCTTGGTGCTTCTTGGGATGTCATAGCAAGGTGCAATGCTTCCATGCACCTGTGCTCAGTTTCTATTTTGTTCTTTTATTGCTTATTATTTTATAAGTTTATTATAAAATAAACTTTTGCTTTACAAAACATACCCAAGAAGCCATCTCACAAATTATTTTTAAGCCATTTCTGTGAGGTGCAGGACACCCTCAGAGACTTGATACATCTTCCTGTGGCTCACTCCACTCTGGCCACGTGCAAGGCTGTATCACATGTGCTCCCTGCCACAGCAATGCAGACAGGCTGCTGCCCACCCTGCCTGCACGTGGGACTGGGTGGATTGGGATCTTCCAGGGATGCCAATAAGGGAAGGGAGCCACAGCCCAGCCTCCACAGCAGTCTGACAGTGGGTGCAGGAAATCTGAAGCTGGCTACAAAGTGTTGGTCCACTTTGGTGCTGTTGAAATAGGGGGATCAGAAAAGCCCTCAGTGCCACCCTGTCACTGCAGGGCCACCGCTGCAGCAGGCTAAGGACCACCAGCAGCTGGCCTAACTAACATAAATTGTGTCTTTGCTTTTTGATTTTTGCTTCAAGGGCAGCAGAACCAGAAGGTTTGAGTCTTGTTGGAATATATGTGCTGTCATCAGTGGAATTACATGACTCCTGAGGTTCACAAAATTGTTCCATGTGTAAATGTAACTCTAATTAACACTCTATATGCCAAGATTATTCTCAGTGTGGGAAGCATAGGATAGATTGAGAGGATGGAATAAAGGTTTACTGAGCTATACATTCTGTGAGCTGATCTGTAAATATTTAAGAAATTTGGACTACCTTCTGACATTTTCCAGAAAGAAAATATCAGCTTCTAAAATTCTGCAAGACAGGTGTCAGCCCAATCAATTACCAAACGCAGAGATCAATCAAATGACATTTTACCAACCTTGCTGTATCTGTGAGACTCTCATTAGTGCCCAGATGTATATCTTGTGTTGTAAGGAATGAAGGATGTCCTCCAAGGAGTGCAAATCCTACAGTGAGGAAAAATTTTAAAAAAATTTAAAAAATTAAACACCAGCACCTCCTATTTACAGCCAAGATTCAAAATCTTCTTGATATAAAATACAGTTACAAAAATAAAGGTAGAACTCAGCAGGACATCCAACAGTTAAAATGATTAGCATTTGACACACAAAATTTCAAATAAATGTGCTTTGGGATAAACCCACTCAAATACATGCCTTACTGAAATCCTTAGCCATGAGTTCTGATCTGTGATCACAGGAACTGTCATTCAAGCTCCAAGGCTACACATTGCCACAAGCACCACTGTGGCTCCCAGTTAAAAGCCAGGCAATCCATTCATCATGCTGCATTTCTGCTTCATGGGACTTTGCATCCTAGAAGGGCCATCTGAGTCACCTGGATGTGACTGATGTCCTTCCACATCCTTGCAAGCATTAACATTGTCAGACAGAAAACCCTGAGCCTCCTCACTACTGTAAAAACTTGAATTTGGGCTCAAATGACCAAGTTCCTTAAAAATGATAACATGATAGAGAGAAAGGGAAAGGTCTTAGGCCCTGCCAGCATCCCTCTATCCTGCAATAGTTAGGAATCTGCAAGGTCCAAAGAACTGAATGGATTTTGTATGAAGAGTAAAATCCATTCCTGAGCAGGAAGCCATGGAAAGACTTGAGATTCATTTAAGAATATAAAACACTTTGAGGAACTTCAAAAGTATCTGAACACCTTTGTGTTTGAAGATGTGGATGAAGACAAATTACATGTTAAGGGCAACTCTCAGGTTCTCTGCTGCTTTATTTTAGTTGCACCACCAGTAGAAAGTTACCACAAGCAACCATCTGACACAGACAGGGAAAAAAACATCATCTTTTTACCAACATTTGAGTCTCTCTGCCTTTGCCTGGTTTAAGTCTGAAGCCTCTTCTGAGTGTGAAGTCCCTCATGGCCACACATTTGCCGGATGGGGCCTGCTGGGGCTGTTTTATGAGCTGTCAGAGATGGTTTAGCATCAGCCTAGCACAGGACACAGGAGCCCACAGCTGGGGAAGTGCAAATTGTAGGGCTTGAACTAGGCTGTACCCAGCCCTGTAAGGCATTTTTTGTGTGATAAGAACAACTCCCTTCCAGTAAAGAAATTTCCTTCAGGCAGAACCTGCCTTGTCATTGGCATTTCTAATGTAGGAAATTTCCTGAGAAGCTTAGTATGGACAAACCAGCCTTGTTGAGACAACACTGTGGGGGCATGAGTCTTTTATTGTGACAAAAACCTAGAAAGAAGCCCATCTTGAAATTTATATTGCCAGGAAGAGAAAGGCTGCATACAGCACAGAAGAGTGGAGACCCCCACTTTTTTACCAAACTGTGATGTCTTGGAGATGCCAATGAATTTGGTGCTGTTAGGAAAAAAATTAAAAAGAGAGAAGAAGAAGTGGAAAAGCAAGAAAAAACTAGAAGAAAAGGTCAGAAGCTGCTCAGGCTGGCTGTATCCATTAGATGGCACTGCTGCCAGGTTCAGAACTGAAGCACAGTGGTTGTACAGGTCTGCCATAGATTAAAAACTTGGTCTCACAGCTACTTTTTAAAAGAGGATTAAACCAGGACTGAACACTGAAACCTTTCATAGATAAAACCAGGTACAGGCAGCAGGTCTGGGCCCCACAACAGGGCTCCTTACACAGAGCAACCCTTATTAAAATACCAACTCCTATGGGCACCAGGATTAAGGAGAGGTCTTCTGCTTTGCATCAGTTCAGCCAGCCTCTGGAGTTTAAATAAAATTGATGGGGGAAAAAGACAAAAAAACCCCCCAAACAAACAAAAAAACACCACACACACAAAAAAAGAAAAACAAACCCAAAACCTGACAAATCATTCTCTTTTGACTGCCTCAATTTCCTTAAATGTCAGATTAAAAGTAATGATGCTCCAGGTCCCACCTGAAGGGCAAATTTCTGCTCCCCTAGCCAGTGTACACTCATTTTATTGAATGGGCCCTTTTTAATTGCTTGTTGTTGTCATTAAGGATTGCTCCAAATCTCAATATTGCAAGTCAGACACAGCAAACATTTAAGAATGAAGCACCATTTATTCTACTATTACCTTTTTCACTTCCCCTCTGCAGCTCAGACACAAACACTATATTTAGAGGACAGTGTATGCAAGCTACACATTACAGCCTGTTTATTCAGTGCAAATTTTTAAGTCAAGACCTCAAGGATGAACTGTCATGGGCAATAACTTTTCCTTCTCAAATTCTTGTGAATTTTTTTGGAGTCATATACAATCGTGTCAGTGATTTATTCCTGCAAGCTCCACACAATACAGCAGCTCTGTATTTAGGATTCTAAATGCATACATTTTGGTAGATGATTCACAGTCCAGGCAGGCTCCAATGGACATGTTCTGTTTTCTATAAATGATGTCCAGGTTAAAAATGGGAATCTGAGCATTTATTCAGAATTGCCAGACATCAGACAGCCCAGTCAGAGCTGCCACCTGGAGCCTGTGTACAGAGCAGAGCCCTGATGTGTTGGGCTTTCTGCTGATGAACTGGCCATCTGTGCAGGGCCTGGGAACATATTTCCATCCAAAACTTTCCATCTGCAAATGCAGGAGCTCTGTGCTCCAGCTTTGTGTATAGTTGCAGAGACAGAATCTTTTTTCAGATTCTTTCATCCAGACTACCAGTAGAAAGCAACAATAAGATGACTTTTGAAGGGATGCAGGCACCAACTCAGCAAATAAACATTGGAGCGCTGTGTTAAGCTGGGGGATTTAATCCTCTTTGTTGTCACAACCTGGTCATATCCAAGGCCATATGCTAAATATCTATTTGAATTGTGATATCTTCAATAAACTCCTAAATGTTCATATTGCAAATCCAGAATAGATTATGACCTCATGTCCACACTTCTCACTACTGCTAGTTTTCAAAATACACAGTTTCATGCTCATGCTGTGGCAAATTATTGACCCCACTTATGCAGACTCTTTCAGAAAGGACATGAGTGAAATCTTCATCCCAGGCTGTCCCTGCTGCATGGGAGCCAAAATGAATGCTGTAGTTCACAGGCTGGCTACGTAGTTCTGGGGCTGTCACCAGGAGACACACACTGTCATCTTCTCAGACTCAAAGGAAGGATCTTTTTCAGGATTTCAAGACATATGGATTTGCATTTATTAATTTCCTCATTGCCTGCCCAGACTTACAAAATAGAAAGTATTTTTCCATCTAGACTGATAACAAAGAACTCTCCTAGGCAGCAATTACAGAATATTCCTAAAGCAGAAGCTAAAATCTGATAAGCAGTTTTTAAAAGTTATTTTTAAGCCACCATTTTTAAGTGGAGAGCAAGCTAAGAGTACATTTGAGCCCTCAATAATACTTGGCCACTCCAACAGAAAACAGACCCTGTACCCCTGCCATGTAACACCATCCCCACTACATTACTTCATGTGCTATGATGCAATTATTTCCTGTGACTGTGTAGCAGTCTTCAGGCATGGCCATCATGTTCCTCTCACCCCACTGTGAAGGGCCAGTGAGTTGGGAGTAATTCCACTAAAGCCAGCAGCACTGAACCCCTGTAAGGCTGTTAAATCCTGTATATTCCAGTGCACAACAAGAGAAGGTAGGCTGAGCTTTCCTACCTGCACTGCTTCCCCTCCATTTCTACCCTGTGAAATATTGTCTGCATTCAATATCTGTAAAATGGTTGGATTTATTTATGACTTATTCACTAAAACATAACTGCAGCTGTGTATTTTAAGAGCAACAGTGACAATCAGAATATTTTACACCAAAGCTATAACAAAAATAGGGCATTCACCTTTGTGCCATGCCTGAGGATGTTTATTTTACAAGTAATATATGACAATGTGAATAGTTCTGTTTTCAAAAAGTACACAAGATTTTATGCAGAATGGGTATGGGACTCTGACTGTGAAGAGGTGACATTTTCCAGTGTAATAGCAGATATGTCACATTTTCTAATAAATAGCCAGTGATAGAAATAAATCTGGCATAGGCTCAGAGAACTGGATTTACTTTGCCACAACTTTATGGAAGTTACTTCTAGTTCTGCATTAAACTTACAACATCACAACTTATCTTAGAAATGGTAAAATTAGATGGGTTTCAGAAATACACATTAGGACAAGATTAAAGAGGCAATGAATTATACCCCAAGGAGTGGTATATTATTCAGCACTGTTGCAATGCCATTAGAATAAAACAGGACATTGGAAAACCTTAAATATCAACTGATCTACTACAATGCATCATAAAATTAATGTTTTGATAATCTTCAGTTGGTCTGGACAACTGGGAAAAATGCAAAAAATGTCATCCCTAAGGTAAAGAAGGCAAGGAGGAGGACCCAGAGAGTACAGGCTAAGCTAATGCACATAAACACCTGAAGGGAGGAGGCAAAGAAGACAGAGCCAGGTGTTTTTCAGTAGTGCAATGGGCACAAATGGGGGACATACCTCTGAATAGTAAATTCTATTTACTCAAAAGCTGATTGAGCAATGGCATAGATTGCCACAGAAGATTGTGGAATCTTCATCCTTGGATATGGTAATTGAGACAGTCAAAACACACAAAGTGCTTCATTAAAACTCTTCAGAGGGCCCCAAGCATCAGGACTTTATTATCTATCAGTGTTTCATATTTTCCAGAAGGCTTCACACAGCAACACCTTGGTACTTAAAAGTCTCTATCTTGCTTCCTGAAGACAGGTCTAAGCAGCTCTCAGGGTGTGTCCATTTATGCTGACAGCCAGTCAATCAGTTCTGCTTCTTCTCTCTCCCTCCTGCTGGTCCTGCTAGCTGCTTTCTGTCCCTGTCCATCCCTGGTACAAAATCTTACATTATCCCTCCCTTGCACCACCTCCTGTCCCTGGGCCTTCACAGCACCAGCAGTAGGCTCCACCTGGCTGCAACTGAGCCCCTCCCAGCCAGCTCACTCTTTATCACACCCATAGCTGGGAGAGCAAGGCCGTTCCCACTCTAGGGTAATTAACACAGCTGCAATACACTGGCCACAAGATTACCTTTAGTACTAACCCTATTTATCTCCTCACACTATATCTTACCAAACTTGGAGATGGTCCCAAGACTTCTGGACATAATCCTGGACAACTGGCTCTAGAAGACCCTGCTTGAGCAGAGGCTTGGACCAGATGACCTTCAGAGATTACTTCCAATTTCAATCATTCTGTTTATTTATTTTTCAATAATGTTGTTCTTTATAGGCACAGGGACTGTAGGAATTCTGCAAAGACTTCCATGGTGTTAATATGTCCCAACAAACTCCTAGACACTGCACAGAGAAGATTTTGTAACCAGTGCTTTCCAAGTCTGTACTCTGTAATGAAATCCACTGATTTAGCTGTTCCTGAGAGTTGCAAAGTTTGTTTAGATTAATCTCATCCCCAGGACCTTGCCCTACAAGTGACCTCCCTCAAGTTATTGAAGGGGCAGCTCTTGGGAAGTGCTATTTGAGATAACTCAGGAACTTTAAAAATAAACACTTCAATCCAGTGCAATTGCCCACTTTCACTAGACATTAGAAAATTGGTATTAAATTATCTTGTTTAGCTAAAAGGAACACATGTGGCCCCACATTTATTTTGACTTAGAAATTTCAAGGAGGGAATAATTTATGTTAAAAAATCAGCTGAAATGAGTTTTTGTGGACAGAAAAAACTTGAGTCTGCCTTTGAAGCAAAGTCTTAGGCTTAACAGACTTAAGACCAATTAACTGGAGGTGTGAAGTTAATGCACAGAAGCTAAACTGCATTAAACTCCCTTGTGGAAGCTCTCACTCAGAAATAAACTTGTTTTATTTCACATGAGCTTAATTCTCTCTTGGATGAATTTATGTGCATTAATTCCCATCCTTAATTTATTTGAACTTTCCTGAGCTTCCCCCTTCCGTAAGCCTTCAAAAGCCAAGGACTAAGCAGTGTTTCCCTCAGAATACGGAAGAATGAAGATAAACAGATCCAGAGAATTCATTATCTGGCCATATACCAGGATGGCAGGCAACAAGAAACTGGACTAAAAACTCAGGAATTAAAAGGTGGGTGGTCTTCACAGAGAGGGAATGAACATTAGTAAGTCCTCATTATCTGGAGAAAACAGAAAGCGGCAACAAGTCTGCTTAGAGAGCAGGATCAGCAGGCAAATGGCTGTGCCAGAAAATATTAAGGCAAATTCAGAAATGCTTGGAGTAAATGTGTCTGTTTCTTCCTTCCATTATTTTTATCTTCTCTCTTACAGCTTGTAAAGAAATGTGAATACCCAACAGATTTCCTGCTCCTTCACTAGGGGGAAGTGAGGGATGCTGGGCCAACTTAAATGAGAGAAGAGCAAATTGTTCCTCGATGCATCACCAGTTCAGAGCTATTTCTTGTTATGAATGATTGATTGCTGAGTGATTTATTTCAGCAGTGCCGTTGAATTCAGAACAACTACCATGTAAATAAAGACACCATATGTACATGTTTCAGTGTTTGCAGGACTGTAACCTAAAAGAAAAAAATGTTCTAGTGCCTGATATTATTAAGCTAATACCCTTGAGTTTCCATCAAGTTATCTTCCCCTGTAGTTAATCCCGAATTTATAACAAGGCATTACTGGATTCCCAGCCTAAAATCATATGTTGAAATGTAACAATGGTAATGCATATTACATTAGGAAAATATTTATTAGGGCTTGCACAAAATTAAATTTGTGATGCTTCCTGAAGCAGATATTAGGAAATGTACATCTTGCCAGTACAGCTAGGAGCTTACACCAGAAATGCTTACTTCTGCCTGCTACTTTATTTCTGATCTACTGTGTTTTGGAAGATTTTTGACAAAATTTCATTGACCAAAGCCATGTGTTTGTGAAATTAATATGCAAGTAATTAATATGTAATTAATATGCAATTAATATGTGAAACACAAATAGTCACCATTCTTTTCTTATTTTTGTTTTCAAAGTTTAGGTTTCTCCTGAGTAGAAATTGCTAAATGCAAAATTATGCAATGTTCTTTAGTACATACTCAATGTATATGAGTTTCATATAAAGTCTTACTGTACTGTTGCTCAGACCTACCTGTTTCTGCAGATAATCTTGTTCTTGTGCTTCTCTTCTCAAAAATCATGGCCAAAGATTTGCCTTGCATCAAAGGCAAATACTGAAACATGAAAAATGAAGGCATTTCAATTTTATAATCATGATACACTTTGAAGTATGAAATTCTTCTTCCACATTTAAACTCACCATTAGAAGAGTTTCAAAAGTGGGCTTTTTTTACCTGTGGTTTTGTTCCCCTGCCCCTCAATAAATTTATAAGCAGTGGCAAGGTTAATGGCAAAGAAGTAATTCTAGGCCCAAAAGCAACTGCATTTTGGCACTCAATTTGAGCCAGCATTAAGGAGAACTCAGATACTAATTTAATCCCATGCAGGGAAGTGTCTTCCATTTCCTATGTTTAGTGCTGCATGTACACTGTGTGTGGATGGATGGGGTTAGCTGGCAACAGGAAGTTAGCTGCACAAACCTGTTTAACCTTTCCACTCACAAAGTCCCCTGAAGTGTTTAAAGAATATCTCTAGACACTTTAGAGGAAGGCTCTTTGATTTGTAGCACATTATTTACAGTATTTAAGAGCTCAGGAGATTTTGTTTAGGACAAGACTTCTGAAAGGCTTTTTCACAATATCCTTCAGAACAGTATTTATTTCAACATCTCAGGGACCTAAATGACAGTTAAATCATTTTACCTCTCCTTTGTGCTTTATCCTTTGTTTCAAATCTGATGCCATCCACAGCAAATACTTCAGCTCATCAGCTGTGTAGTTCTGCAGAGTAAGGAGGTCCCGACTTTTCAGATGAACATTCATTTGAGCTGGTGTGCCATACCTGTGACAAAAATGCAAAACATGTGTATTTTTTGCCATTCAATGCTAAATGGGCTTAAGCCAGTGATCAAGCACCTCAAATCTCTCCCACTTCCCTCACATGACCCAGCTGGATCATGCTGACAGACTGTGTTAATTAGTTTAAATAATTCCTTCTCTCAGATAGGCCCAGCATGCCACGATGCACTGTGTCAATAGCCACTGCGACAATGTTTCAAATTGTACCATAAAATGTACATTAGATGTATTTTCTTCTGTCTTCTGAGATGCGTATGGCAACTGCATGCTGCCTGTCCAATAAGCCATTCAGAACCTGGTGAAATGACTTATGTGTAGACCCCAAAGCTGCCCTTTCAGGGGACAGAATAACAGAAATGGATCTTGGTGCTGTGTCTCCCTCCTTTACGCTTTGTGCATCAGTAGATACTTGCCACGTTCCAACCCCACTCCCACAAAAGGTGGCGTTTCTATAAATGTGTATGAAATCTCTTCATTACACTGGAGGAAAGGGTAAAAAAAACCAACAAAACAGCCTTACTGTGCAAAACAAGAGACATTCTGGACATGTGGTGTTTATTCAGTGTATTCTGGCCTCCATCCAGATTTAGGACTTGAGAACCACATGAAATTGGATGTTGATAATCACCCACAGAAGTTGCATGATCAAATTTCCTCTAGCTCAGATGAGGCGTCTTAATGAAAGTCTTGTCCAAGCCCATGTTTCACAGGCTGAAGGGCAACAGAAAAGCGTGGCAGTTCAGCCCTTTCTCTGGCTCTGTACTTACAGCCCTCCTTAGCACTACACAGCCCACACTGTACTCTTGCTAACATTTTGATGAGTATGAGCTAAACACGTATTTTTATTTAAAGTCAACATTTTCAGACTGATCTAATGAAATGGAGACCAAAGCAGTGCAAAGACATGGACTGAGTGCAGCTGATACTTCTCTATTTCCAATTGTATTTGTGTTTTATATTTCCCTTTAGCTCACCATTGAGACCAGCTCAGATGAAGTGCCTGCTGATTGTCAAGCCCTGAAGTCCACAGCTAAGAAAATATGCCCAGATATACCCCCATGGGGCTTTGGACATGGTCCCACATTACAGACTGAGCCCTACACTACAGAGCCCTGGCTTTGAGGGTGGGCTAAACAGGGCAGAAACCATTGGCCAGATGGATGCAGCCAGGGACCTGTGGGCAGAGGCTCCATGTGCAGCTACAGGTCAGGGATGAGGGCTGTCCCTCAGGGCTCTTGTCCCACTTGGGTTTAAGCCATTTCAGAGCTTTCCAAATTATTAATTTCTGTCCCATTTCTTTCCAATAGGTTCTGCTTTGGTTTTCAGAGTGCCACTTCCTCAGCTTAGTGCTCTTTGTGTCCTCCTTTCTCCTCCTCCTTTCTTTGCCTGCTCTGTTTCTTTCATATTATCTATCTGCACCCATGACAGCTCCATCCAAAGATCCTCACCACATCATTTTTCCCAGTCCATGTGCTAAAACAACCCTTGATGAAGATGTGAAGGATGGTTGTGAAATATTATTTTAAGATCTCACTCCGCTTGGGTTTCGGCCCTTTCAGAGCTCTGCCTTAAGGGGCAGGGACATCTTTTCCTTTCTGGAAACTGGAATTCCAGACCATTGCAGTGTGTGCCATGGATCACAGAGGGGAATTACTGAGGCCCCTGGGGTGCTGGTTCCCCTGTGCCTCACATGGGAGCTGTGCAGATGCAGATGACAAGGTCCTGGAGCTTTGTGGGCTCCCAGAGCAGACAGCAAATGTTTTTCTGCTGCACATTTTCAAGCACATTCCCAGCACAAAGCAGAGGGAAGAAGAAAATGGAAGCAAGTGTATGGGCACTCATGGGTCAGGTAGTTTGTACCACACCATGAAAAACACCACCAAGATAAGCTACTGAAATCCACTCTTGAATACCAAGACTTAGTTTATAATCACGGGATTGGCTTTAATTTTCATTGTGTATATTCTGATGGAAAATAATTTTATAACTGGGACTTCTTTAATTACTTTAAGTTTTCAGAATAAGGATTTGCTTTTTTAGCATGTTTGTGAGGGGAAAAAACCAAACTTGTCCTGCTTTCAAATCTGTGCAATTGCTTGCTGCTCCCTACTCTCCTTTGCCTCCTTGTTTTCAGAACAGCTTTGGGGCTGCTCCTTGTTTTTCTCATTTCAGCCTGCAATTCCTTCCAGGGATTTAGAGATTATCTAATCTCATTTTGCCAAGCTTCTGTTCATTGGTCTTGTTTCACCATCTGGCACGATAGAAAAGTGGACTGAGAAATATTCACCACTAATTTCTCCACTGGCAGAGAGTGAAGCACTTAAATTAGTTACCCAGAGAGGATTTGGAATTACCATCCTTAAGTATTTTCAAGTATTGTGGCTAAGCAAAGGCATAGCTGCTCTCATATGATGTTTGACAAGCTGCAAGCAGAAAGTTGGACTAGAGATCTGCTCCTGACCTCTTAAAGAATCTGTTTTATTGCTATGACCTCCAAGAAATTTGCTCCCTTCCCTGTTATCCATGTCTGAAAGAGGGGCAGAAATGGAAAAATGAATTCCAGAGAAGGAGCATGAGACAATCAAAGTTAAAATGTAGCAGACAGAACTGCAAGGTCAAACAGTTTTGGCTTCTTCCTTTCTGAGCAGGGGCAGCATAACTTTGGACTTTTAGCACAGACTCACAGACATTAGGTTATCCTGCAGTACCAAACACAGTGTGCTTAGCTGGCAATACTCACAGACAGCAGTGATACCTTATGCCAATGTTATGCTATAATGTTAAAAAACCCACCAAAAATAACAATGCTGTGTGTGGTACTTAACGAATTGGATCACTTTCTTGGAAAACCAGCTTTACTATAGTTGTTTTCTAATCTGGCTTTTCCATCACCTCTGTTAACTGCAGAAATTTCCCAATTTGCTGCAGTAAAAATCCATAATTAATTAAAAAATTACCACCCAGCCTTTAGGACTGCTCTAAAATTGTAGCAAATAGATCATAGAACTTGGAAAACATTTGGTTTTCCTATGATGTAATGTAGAAAGTATAAACAAAATTACTGCATATTAGGATTCCTGTGAATGTGAAATTTCTGCATATTGTTTTCTAGAACTACTCACTTGTTATGTAACAAGTGTTAATTCTATTCTGATTGAAGCTGACCTTAAATCATGAGAAAACATGGAATTAAGTTTCAGCTCTGAAATTTTAACCTGATTTTGGAGATGTGACAAACCTGAGAAGCAGCTTAGTGAAATGCTATCATACAGGTACCTTCCTGAAATCAGGGGGGTCAGGCACAGTTATGTGGGTGCAGAAAGAACCCAAAGCCAGTTACAGAGGCAGGTCTGCCTGCTTGGCATTGAATCTCCCACCACATCATGCTTTTCCTGCACGCCTCCAGAGTATATAGAGACACAAAACAATGAGGCAGAGATTCACCTTGCAGCTTTAAGGAGAGAATTCCCCACCCAAACTGGCCACAATATATGTCCAAATGCAGAAAGATTAGCTGTACTTTATTCAGATAGTTATTTACTGGTTACAGTACCTGCAGCACACACTGGCCTCAAGAATAAACATTCCTTCCCGACTTTGCAGCTAAATCCCACTAAACAAATTAATGGTACTCCACAAACACTAAAAACAGATAATTCTCCTCTCTCCTGAAGCCACAGAGCTTGCTGCCTGGTGAGGTAAAAGGACACTAAAATTGCAGGGAAAACCCCCCCAGAGCCTTTCTCTAAACCCCTCACACATTCACAGGATTCTGCTGCTTTGACTCCAGGTTTCTGACCAAACACCACACACCAGATAAATTTAAGGATAAGCTCACCAAAACTGTCGCAGCTGCCGCTTGCTGGTCCCTGCTAGTTTTGCAGTGCTGATGAAATTCCTCCCATTAAACATCATCTTCTGTTTGCATTAAGACCTCTCTTAACCCACAAATAAAGTTGTGAGTCAGGAAGGGGTAGGAAGCAGAGAGTGAGCTGCGTTGCTCTGCAAATGATGGAAAACCAAGAACCAAGGTCCTTATTTTGGTTGTTCCAGCCAGGGCTGGGCCGCGCTGGAGCTGACCCTGAACCTTTTCTTTGGTCAAACCCTACAGGTACAGAGATTTCTCCCAGGGCCCATTGCACCACTCACAGTTTGTGTTCTTCTGTGTGGACTCATCATGTCACATCATACCTGTGTCAATACTATTTCGTGGCTATTTCATGTTAAATATTTGTACAGGAGCACGTGCTGATAGAAAAAGGCAAAAGAAGACTTGCAGGATCAGCAAGAGCAGGGTGGCCCCCCTAGGGATGGGACTGTGGCCATGGGGAATCCAGCACAGCCCAGGCAGGGACTCTTGGCCCTGAGCTGAGCCAAAGTGAGGGCCCATGGGTATGGAACTGGGCAGGGCATAGACTTACTCATGCTTTTGGGGCCCTGACAATAATTAAGTAGTCTGCACCAAAGAATCTACATTTTTCTGGGTTTTTTGTTGTTGTTGTTGGGGTTTTTTTAATTGTTTTTTTTTTTTTTAACAAGTTTTCAATTATGCTGTGGCAGTGTTAAACAGTGTGGGGCCCAGAAAGTGAAATACTGCAGCCTGTCTACCTTCTTAGGCTAAACTGCTTGCTGTATAGTCTGAAGTAGGTCAGTTGCTAAATACTAAAGTGATTTCATTTAAGTTTCTACCTTCAAATATAATTGTCAGATAAGATTTTATGCCACCTGCACTGTAGGTGGTTTTGAAATATGACCATTACTTTCTCATTTCCTCCTCCCTGTAAGGAGAGATGCACTAGTGTAAATCAAGGTGATGGCAGATCTGTCAGAAAGGGTGATACGTTGAAATTACAATGCAAGAAACTTATAATTAAAGTATACAGAGAAAAGGTTTGACTCCCTGGGAAAGATACACAGCTGTGAAAAAGTCATGCAGGGTGATAGCTCCTGGTGGGATTTGTTCAGGACCCCTTATGCTGAACCAACCCTGAGATGCTTGGGAAATTAATCAGTTTCCAGGGGAAATTTCAAATAGAAGTAAAATCCAAGAGAAATTAATAGTAAGGGAATGGAAGACAAGAAAGAGAAGAAGGAAAGAGAAGAAAGNGAAGGGAAGGGAAGGGAAGGGAAGGGAAGGGAAGGGAAGGGAAGGGAAGGGAAGGGAAGGGAAGGGAAGGGAAGGGAAGGGAAGGGAAGGGAAGGGAAGGGAAGGGAAGGGAAGGGAAGGGAAGGGAAGGGAAGGGAAGGGAAGGGAAGGGAAGGGAAGGGAAGGGAAGGGAAGGGAAGGGAAGGGAAGGGAAGGGAAGGGAAGGGAAGGGAAGGGAAGGTCATACCTTGTATCAGGTCTGGCTGAGTTGGAGTTGATTTTCCCATAGAAGCCCTTACAGTGCTGGGATCTGCATTGGCAGCCAGAAAGGTGTTGATACCGCACCGAGATTTTTGGGTACTGCTGAGCATCACTGGCACAGCATCAGTGCTGCCTCTCCAACTTGCCACCCCCCCATCAGTAGGCTGGGGGTGGACAAGATCTTGGGAGGGGACACAGCTAGGACAGCTGACCCAAAATAACCGAAGGGATATTTTATATCATATGATGATATAGAAGACATAAAAGCTGAGGAAAGGAGGAGCATTCATTATTTTACAATATGTGCCTTCTGGAGCAAAGATGCTGTGCTTAAGGCCTGCTTCCTGGTAATTGGCTGGACATCACTTGCTGATGGGAAGAAGAGAAAAAAAATCTTTGCTTTTTTTGCTTTGCTTTTGTGCANCCTCTCCAACTTGCCACCCCCCCATCAGTAGGCTGGGGGTGGACAAGATCTTGGGAGGGGACACAGCTAGGACAGCTGACCCAAAATAACCGAAGGGATATTTTATATCATATGATGATATAGAAGACATAAAAGCTGAGGAAAGGAGGAGCATTCATTATTTTACAATATGTGCCTTCTGGAGCAAAGATGATGTGCTTAAGTACTGCTTCCTGGTAATTGGCTGGACATCACTTGCTGATGGGAAGAAGAGAAAAAAATCTTTGCTTTTTTTGCTTTGCTTTTGTGCATGCAGCCTTTCATTTTTGCTTTAGTAAACTGCCTCCTCTCAACCTATGCTTCCTGTCTTATTTTCTCTTCTCTGTCCACCTGAGAAGGGGTGGGCACCTGGTGTCCAGTGAGGACCAACCCACCACACCTCTGTACAGAGGCTGATCCAAATTCCCACACGGACCAATTTCATAACAAGCTCCTGAGAGCAAGTGTCACCTAAGAGGAAGGGAGCAGCCAAGATTTACAGATGCCCGCAGTTGAAAAGGAGCAGCAAATGCCAGGGGGTCCAAAAGAAACTTAAAAAGTTTTATTAGCAAATTATACACGTGGAATGTAAATTGGTATAAGTTAGCTCCTTATCTCCTAGTACCAGGAGAAATAAAAGAATAACTTGAAAAAAAAAAAAAGGTTGGGAAGAGAGAGAAAATGAGATCATCGGTCCTAGCTCCAGTATCAATCTGGCCAATAAGAGGTCCGGAGTCCTTATGGGCACCACCTGGGCACTGTGGGGGTCGATTTTATGGCGAAGCTTTCCCCGGGAACTCAGGGAGCTGTGCTGGGCCCGGGGAGAGTTTAAAGGGAAGAATGGATACGGCATTGAGTGCCATGGTGACGCTGTCCGCAGGTTGTACCCGGTGATCCCAGAGCTCGTTTCCAGCGCAGCGGATCCTGTGGTGCCGTGCCCTTACCCCCTTGCACCGGGCCGTTCCCCTGCCCGGCACAGCCCATCCTGTGGTGCCGTGCCCTCAACCCTCGGGCCAGGCCGTTCCCAGTACCCTCAGTCCTCGGGCCATGCCGTTCCCCTGCCCGGTACAGCCCATCCTGCCATGCCGTTC